>WNWK01041307.1:0-16517 GCA_009830355.1 Cherax destructor | reverse complement strand
ATAAGAGTTGTGTCACTGCCTTATCTCATCTCATCTCCACTAATGATGACTGGTGACATTTGATGAGGGGTGAGGGTAGTCTTATCTTTTCTTATCAGTCCAGTAATTACAGTGATGACATTTGACGAGCTTACACTTCTTCCCTTTATTTGTTCCGCAAAACTGTCTCTCTGTCTGTATCTGTCTGTTTGTGTGTCTGTCTTTCTGTCTGTCTGTGTGTTTGTCTTTCTGTCTACCTGTGTGTCATCCCTTTCTCTCTGGTTGTCTCAGAGAGTAGCTCATAAACCAACTGGTATTACGCAGATCACAAGCACATTATATCACTTTGTCTTGATTTTTTTTTAGTTATCCTAGGTAATTTACACTATGAATAATTGTATTTACGTATGTGTTCCTGTGAAATAGAGACAGATAGAGACAAAGAGACAGATAGATACAGACAGACAGACAGAGATAGACAGCCAATCAGGTAAACAGCTGACCAGCCAGCTACTGGCCAGCCAGGCGGCACAGTGCTGGCCAGCCAGGTGGCCAACCAGCTGCTGGCCAGCCAGGTGGTCAACCAGCTGCTGACCAGCCAGGTGGCCAGGCAGGCAGCCGGCCAGCCTGCCGACATCACTTTCCACTTAATACGGGAGTGTTAATATGACAAGACATCAGTGAATCTATGGTGCTTGCCGCGCTGTTTGCTCTAGCTGGCACTCAATTTAACTGGTGCTCCCACAAGGTACTAAGTGGTCCCAGATTTTTTTAATATGGCACACACCGAGTGTTAAGACCTATTCTATGCTGACCAGGCATCTCAGGCCAATGTGCCAAATTTGGAGGAAGAAAAAATAAAATGTATATATATGTTTGGGGCAGTAGCAGTACTAACGTATGTATACGTTCGGACCGCTTAAGGGTTAACTCCCACTTCCTCCTCCTTCTCCTGTGAATCAATAGCCTCAAATCTGGTCTGATGCTCTTCCATTTCCAGCTGTTGCAGCTTTTCAGTTGTTAGCTCTACCCTGTGGTCCTCAACCAACTCTTCCACATCCTCGCCACTCACCTCCAAACCCAGGGACTTGCTCAATGCCACAATACCTTCCACAACAGGCTCAGGGTTGTCAGGGTCAGGGTCAGCCTCAAATCCTTCAAAATCCCTCTGTTGGACACAACCTGGCCAAAATGGTCTCCAAGCAGAGTTAAAAGTCCTGGAAGTCACTCCCTCCCAAGCCTTACCTATAAGGCCTATGCAGCTGTAGATATTGAAGTGATTCTTCCAGAACTCTCTAAGGGTCAATTCAGTGTCTGAGGTCACTTCAAAGCACTTTTCAAACAATGCTTTTGTGTAGAGATTTTTGAAGTTGGAAATGACCTGATGGTCCATTGGCTGGAGGAGAGGAGTGGTGTTAGGAGGCAAGAACTTCAGTTTTATAAATCTGAAGTCTTCACACAGTAGGTCTTCCATGTTTTGAGGATGTGAAGGAGCATTGTCCAGTAACAGGAGGCACTTGGGGTCCAAACCCTTTTCCTGTAGGTATTTTTTCACACTAGGGCCAAACACTTCATGGATCCACTAACTGAAAAGTTGCTTTGTGACCCATGCATTCTGACTAGATCTCCACAAGACACACAGTCTACTCTTCACAACATTGTGTTTCTTGAACACTCTGGGATTTTCTGAGTGATACACCAGTAAAGACTTCAATTTAAAATCCCCACTAGCATTACTACACAACATGAGAGTTAGCCTGTCTTTCATAGGCTTGTGTCCTAGCAGTGCCTTTTCCTCCTGAGTAATGTAGGTCCTGTTGGTCATTTTCTCCCAAAACAGGCTTGTTTCATCACAATTGAACACTTGTCCAGGTTTCAATTTTTCAGTCTTTATGTAGTCCTGAAACTCGTTTATGAATTTTTCAGCTGCACGTTTGTCTGAACTGGCAGCCTCACCATGCCTTACCACATTATGTATGCCACTACGATTTTTAAATCTCTCAAACCAGCCTTTGCTGGCTTTAAATTCACTACCACTTCAATCAACACTGGTTGCAGGCATTTTCTTTGCAAGATCGGCATGCAACTTCCTTGCCTTTTCACAAATGATTGACTCCGACACACTATCACCCACCAACTCTTTATCCTTGATCCACACCAGCAACAACTTCTCAATCTCTTCGATTCTTTGTGGTCTATTTTTGGCTTGCACAGTAACATCTTTTGCAACATCAGCTTCCTTAATTTGTTCTTTCTTAAGCAGGATTGAAGCGACAGTTGACCTGTTTTTGCCAATATATCCTGGCAAGCTCACACATTCGCACACCACTCTCGTATTTTTGTATTATTTCCTTCTTCGTGTCTACGGTGTTTCTCACTTTCTTCATCCCAGGGGTACCAATAGGAACTTTCTTGGGACCCATGGTAGCTTATTTCACAGTCACACTTAATGAACAAACTCCAAACAATTATAATTAAGTGTGAAATGTCTGGATGAGCATGCAGGGTATTGTTCTCTTGAGTGTAAACAACGCGGGACTGGCTCTCCAAGCCTGCGCGGTGAGGCATCGAAGCACCTGGGCGGACAGGTCACGGACGCACTTGTTTGAATCGCGATATTTTGTTCTCATGGCTATATCGATTTTCTTGTTCTAATGACAATATGTTCTATTGCCGAGCCGTTCGAATAACGGTGGTCCACTGTACAGTGGTACCCCAGATTTCATCAATAACTCGTTCCAGAAGGCTGTTCGAGTGCCATTACCAAACGAATTTGTTCCCATAAGGACGAATGTAAATTAGATTAGTCCGGTTGAGACCCCAAAATAAACTTACAAAAGCACTTACAAAAATACACTTACATAATTGTTCGAGTTGGGAGCTGTACGAAATCCTAACATGGCTGAGCTCTATCAACACACACAGTAGTACAGTCTTGCCACTTTAAATTAACACTTGGTGTTTTGCAGTATTCATTAACCTTGTTAAAGAGTCTGTACCTTGAGTTCTCAACTCCAGAGTAGAACAAAACAAGATTTCCTCTTCAATTGCATCAGCACCTTTGTAGGGTATATACAGTGGTACCTCGAGTTACGATGGTCCCCAAAATCGCCCTTTTATGTAAGTTTATTTTTTTAAATGCTTTTGTAAGTATATTTTTGGGGGTGTAAAAGGACTAGTCTATTTTACATTATTCCTTATGGGGATAAATTCGTTTGGTAATGGCACTTGAACAGCATTCTCGAACGAAAAAATATCGTAACTCGAGGTACCACTGTACACCATCAGCTTCGAATTGCTACTGACATCTGTAGTTTTATCAAGCTAAATACCATAACCCTTTCACTGTCAAGACCTCTCCTCACAAACTTGCTCTCAGTGTCGAAGAATTTAAAAAAAAAAAATTCTTATGAAATGATAGAGAATTTTTTCTCAATGGTAATGACAAGAAAAGTACGAAAATTTATGGAAACCTTATGAAATTATGCTCTCGCAAATCTAGCAGTCTCGGCGATATATACGTATTGGCAATTTTGCCCAATTTGAGCTCTATTTTCAGCCAATTCCATTATTCCAGTTGACCAAACTCATAGCTATTTTGCTAGAATTCTATTTGTTCTATCGATTGAGTACAAGAAACTGACCATTTACCAATTTCAACTACCCAATAAAGTGGTCATAAATTGGCAATTTGGCCAATTTCATACAAAAAATTATAAGTTGCCAATTTCAAAATAGGGTCCAGAATAAACAATGCAGACATTCCTGGCACTAAAATAAATTTTCTCTGTTCATCAGTCACGTCTCCAGGGCACTTTTATATTACTCTTGCTTTCCATTTTGTATTTTCATTCAAACAAAAAATAGAAGATTTACTGTTATGCAGACTACTGCATTATTGTAATAATTGTATAAATAACGTCAACCCGTTCGTGACTGCGTATTAGACTCACCAGTTGGACACATATTGGACTGTGACATCATTTGTTTACTCTTAAATATCGGCAATAATCGAACATTTCCGCTAGTCACCAGGTGCCACTGTAAGTCACCAGGTATCAATGTAAGTCAACAGGTATCACCAGGTTCCACTGGAGGTCACCACATAGCACTGTAAGTCACCAGGTATCACGAGGGCACCAGGTATCAGTTGTGTCACAGTCCTGGCTCACATGTAAGTCACCAGGTATCAATGAAGTCACCAGGTATCACTGGAGTCACCAGGTATCATGTAAGTCACCAGGTGATCACCGGACTGTAAGTCACCAGGTATCAATGTAAGTCACCAGGTATCAATGCAAAGTCACCAGGTACCACTGGAGGTCACACATAGCACTGTAAGTCACCAGGTATCACCGGAGGTCACCAGGTATCACTGTAAGTCACCAGGTATCATTGTAAGTCACCAGGTACCCCTGTAAGTTACAGGTATACTGTAAGTCACCAGGTACCACTGGAGTCACCAGGTATCACTGGAGGTCACCAGGTACACTGAAGTCACCAGGTATCACTGAAGTCACCAGGTACCACTGTAAGTCACCAGGTATCAACTAGAGTCACTAGGTACACTGGAGTCACCAGGTATCACTGTAGTCACCAGGTACCACTGGAAGTCACCAGGTATCACTGGAGTCACCAGGTACCACTGGAGGTCACCAGGTACCACTGAGGTCACAGGTTCCACTAGGAACCAGGTACACTGAGTCACCAGGTACCACTGGAAGTCACCAGGTATCACTGGAGGTCACCAGGTACCACTGGAGGTCACCAGGTACCACTGAGGTCACCAGGTACCACTGGAGGTCACCAGGTACACTGGAGGTCACCAGGTACCGTAAGTCACCAGGTACCACTGGAAGTCACCAGGTATCACTGGAGGTCACCAGGTACCACTGGAGGTCACAGGTACCACTGAGGTCACCAGTACACTGGAGGACACCAGAGTTCAGCTTACTGAGGTCACCAGGTACCCTGGAGTCACCAGGCTACCACTGGAGGTCACCAGGTACCCTGAAGGTCATCAGTACCATGAGTCACCGAAGGTATACTAGTACCAGGTAAACTGTGCAGCTATATACCAGTGGTCACCAAGGTCAACACCATGTGTAACACCTGAAGGTCTAATAACCAGTGTTGTAACCACCTGCAAGGTCTATATACCAGTGTTGTAACACCTGCAAGGTCTATATAACCAGTGTTGTAACACTTGCAAGGTCTATATAACCAGTGTTGTAACACTTGCAAGGTCTATATAACCAGTGTTGTAACACTTGCAAGGTCTATAACAGTGTTGCAAGTCATATAACCAGTGTTGTAACACCTGCAAGGTCTATATAACCAGTGTTGTAACACCTGCAAGGTCTATATAACCAGTGTTGTAACACTGCAAGGTCTATATAACCAGTGTTGTAACACTGCAAGGTCTATATAACCAGTGTTGTAACACTTGCAAGGTCTATATAACCAGTGTTGTAACACTTGCAAGGTCTATATAACCAGTGTTTGTAACAAAACCTTGCACCAAGGTCTATATAACCAGTGTTGTAACACCTGCAAGGTCTATATAACCAGTGTTGTAACACTGCAAGGTCTATATAACCAGTGTTGTAACACCTGCAAGGTCTATATAACCAGTGTTGTAACACTTGCAAGGTCTATATAACCAGTGTTGTAACACTTGCAAGGTCTATATAACCAGTGTTGTAACACTTGCAAGGTCTATAAAACCAGTGTTGTAACACTTGCAAGGTCTATATAACCAGTGTTGTAACACTTGCAAGGTCTATATAACCAGTGTTGTAACACTTGCAAGGTCTATATAACCAGTGTTGTAACACTTGCAAGGTCTATATAACCAGTGTTGTAACACTTGCAAGGTCTATATAACCAGTGTTGTAACACCTGCAAGGTCTATACAACCAGTGTTGTAACACTTGCAAGGTCTATATAACCAGTGTTGTAACACTTGCAAGGTCTATATAACCAGTGTTGTAACACTTGCAAGGTCTATATAACCAGTGTTGTAACACCTGCAAGGTCTATACAACCAATGTTGTAACACCTGCAAGGTCTATATAACCAGTGTTGTAACACCTGCAAGGTCTATATAACCAGTGTTGTAACACTTGCAAGGTCTATACAACCAGTGTTATAACACCTGCAAGGTCTATACAACCAGTGTTGTAACACTTGCAAGGTCTATATAACCAGTGTTGTAACACCTGCAAGGTCTATACAACCAGTGTTGTAACACTTGCAAGGTCTATATAACCAGTGTTGTAACACTTGCAAGGTCTATATAACCAGTGTTGTAACACTTGCAAGGTCTATATAACCAGTGTTGTAACACTTGCAAGGTCTATATAACCAGTGTTATAACACTTGCAAGGTCTATACAACCAGTTTTGTAACACTTGCAAGGTCTATATAACCAGTTTTGTAACACTTGCAAGGTCTATATAACCAGTGTTGTAACACTTGCAAGGTCTATACAACCAGTGTTGTAACACCTGCAAGGTCTATATAACCAGTGTTGTAACACTTGCAAGGTCTATATAACCAGTGTTGTAACACTTGCAAGGTCTATACAACCAGTGTTGTAACACTGCAAAGTCTATATAACCATGTTGTAACACTTGCAAGGTCTATATAACCAGTGTTGTAACACTTGCAAGGTCTATACAACCTGTGTTGTAACACCTGCAAGGTCTATACAACCAGTGTTGTAACACCTGCAAGGTCTATATAACCAGTGTTGTAACACTTGCAAGGTCTATATAACCAGTGTTGTAACACTTGCAAGGTCTATATAACCAGTGTTGTAACACCTGCAAGGTCTATATAACCAGTGTTGTAACACCTGCAAGGTCTATACAACCAGTGTCTAGTAAACTACCTGCAAGGTCTATACAACCAGTGTTGTAACACCTGCAAGGGCTATACAACCAGTGTTTGTAACACCTGCAAGGCTACAAACCAGTTATAACACCTGCAAGGTCTATACAACCAGTGTTGTAACACCTGCAAGGTCTATATAACCAGTGTTGTAACACCTGCAAGGTCTATATAACCAGTGTTGTAACACCTGCAAGGTCTATACAACCAGTGTTGTAACACCTGCAAGGTCTATATAACCAGTGTTGTAACACCTGCAAGGGCTATACAACCAGTGTTGTAACACCTGCAAGGTCTATACAACCAGTGTTGTAACACCTGCAAGGTCTATACAACCAGTGTTGTAACACCTGCAAGGTCTATATAACCAGTGTTGTAACACCTGCAAGGGCTATACAACCAGTGTTGTAACACCTGCAAGGGCTATACAACCAGTTTTGTAACACTTGCAAGGTCTATATAACCAGTGTTGTAACACTTGCAAGGTCTATACAACCAGTGTTGTAACACCTGCAAGGTCTATATAACCAGTGTTGTAACACTTGCAAGGTCTATACAACCAGTTTTGTAACACTTGCAAGGTCTATATAACCAGTGTTGTAACACTTGCAAGGTCTATATAACCAGTGTTATAACACCTGCAAGGTCTATACAACCTGTGTTGTAACACCTGCAAGGTCTATACAACCAAGGTTGTAACACCTGCAAGGGCTATACAACCAGTGTTGTAACACCTGCAAGGTCTACATAATCAGTGTTGTAACACCTGCAAGGTCTATACAACCAATGTTGTAACACCTACAAGAGCTATACAACCAGTGTTGTAACACCTGCAAGGTCTATACAACCAATGTTGTAACACCTGCAAGGGATATACAACCAGTGTTGTAACACCTGCAAGGTCTAAACAACCAATGTTGTAACACCTACAAGGGCTATACAACCAGTGTTGTAACACCTGCAAGGTCTATACAACCAATGTTGTAACACCTGCAAGGGATATACAACCAGTGTTGTAACACTTGCAAGGTCTATACAACCATTGTTGTAACACCTGTAAGGGATATACAACCAGTGTTGTAACACTTGCAAGGTCTATACAACCATTGTTGTAACACCTGCAACTTCTGTACAACCTTTCGCATTAGCTTCCTTAATTTATTTTCTTTGCAAGGATAGAAGTGATAGTTGATTTTTTCTTTCCATACATTCTGGCAAGCTCCCCCACATGTATGCCACTCTCATATTTTTCAACTATCTCCTTCTTCAATTCTATAGTGTTCCTCACTTTCTTTACCACATGGGTGCCAATAGGAAGTTTCTTTGCACCCATGGTGGCTTATTTCACAGTGACAATTAATGAAGAAGCACTGAATTTACTGTGAAATGTTTGGATGAGCGCACCGGGTAATGTTCACTCAATGGTAAACAAAGCTAGACTGGCTCACGACGCGGGCGCAGGGAGGCTCGCAAGTGCGGGCAGGTGGACAGGTCTGGTACGCAGGCCAAAGCCTGGGAAAACGGCTGATAGTCGGGGTAAAATTGGGCCGAAAAAAGCGACCGAAACACAAGTCGGCCGATACTCAGGGTAGCTGATACTCAGTGGTCCACTGTATGACAAAAATTCTCATTCTGGCTCCCTGTCTTTCTAATACAGTGTGCACCACTATTATGGGGTATTATGGACTTGCTATGGGGCTATGGAACCCAGCATGTATTGTAGTAATTAAGTAACATGAATACCTAATTATATTGAATTATTCAGAGTTTGCTTAATGAGGTCTTAGGTCAGGCCACCCCAAAGACTTAAAGATGCTGAATTACTTGATTTCTCAATAGGTTATAAATATAAATGCACACATTTTCTTAAGTACATACTAGTTTATAAGTTGCATGTCTCATTGTAATTACATAGGATATATTGAGAGTACATGAAGAGGATGTGCAAAGTGATAGGTTTTTGTTTGTTTATGTTGGAGGGGGAGGAGCTTAGAGATACTCCTGCTTCCCACACTCCTCTCCTCCTGGCAACATGACTGCAGTGAGCTGGTATAAGGTTTTGCTCTTACCTTAACTTGTGTTCTGGGCAAGAATGAGTGTCCAAGAGGTAATGGGGTTTGTTGTAGATCGATGTTACCATGATATTCTGTGATCTTCAGTGTATCAAAACACTGGGGTTAGGAGTGATGTGGAGAAAATGGGATGTTTAGAGTGGAGGTGAGCCACCATGTGACTGATCTGGTATTGTATGTTAATATAAATAAGATCTGTATATGTTGATCCATGAATATATATATTTTTGTATAACATGGTGGTTTAAATAACCCTTGGAGAGGGCAAGAGAAGTTTCAGATGCAGCAGCTAAGGATGAGTAAGTATCATTATAGTCTATAAGTATCCTCCTTTTACCCTAAGACCTTTTAAGTAAATACCCTATGCTAGTACATGTGGAACCTTGATGTATAATAAGGGGAAAATAACATAACAACCACCCAGTTTGTTTACATTCTCTCTGAGCACTGCGTCTCTCCATTATGTTTGGAAACTTTCCAAAATTTAAAATGTTTTAACCCTTAAATGGTCCAAACGTATATATAGTTTCTTACCGCAACTGCTCCAAACGTATATTTATGTTTTATTTTTCCTGCCTCCAAATTTTGCAAGATTGGCCTGAGATGCCTGGTCAGTATAGAATGCGTCTTAACACTCGGTGTGCGCCAAATTAAAAAAATCTGGGACCACTTAGCACCTTGTGGGAGCACCAGTTAAATTGAGCGCCAGCTACAGCAAACAGCGCGGCAAACACCATAGATTCACTGATGTCATACTAACACTCCCTTTAAGTGGAAAGTGATGTGGGCAGGCTGGCTGGCTGGCCACCTGTCTGCCAGCAGCTGGCTTGCCAGCTGGGTACCTGATTGGCTGTCTCTATATAAGAACATAAGAAAGAAGGAACACTGCAGCAGGCCTACTGGCCCATGCGAGGCAGGTCCAAATCTCCAACGGCTTAAACCAATGCCCCGACCCAGCCAGGTCAGGTTACATTCACTTAAGGAAGGAGCACTGCATCTGACCTAGCAGCACAAGCTAGTCAGGACCAACTCACACCCAACCGCACTCACTCATATAATTATCTAGCCGACCACTTCCACTTAAGGAATTAGTACAGCTACTGACCAGGTAGTACAAGTTAGTCAGATCCAAACTCACACCCACCCATGTATTTATCTAACCTATCTTTAAAACTACACAACATCTTAGCATCTATGACGGTACTCTGGAGTTTGTTACACTCATCCACAACTCTATTACCAAACCAGTGCTTTCCTATATCCTTCCTGAATCTGAACTTTTCCAACTTGAAACCATTGCTGTGAGTCCTGTCTTGACTGGATATTTTCAGCACACTATTTACATCCCCTTTATTTATTCCTGTTTTCCCTTTATACACCTCAATAATATTCCCCTAATTCTATGCCTTTTTAGAGAGTGCAGATTCAGGGCACTCAGTCTATCCTCATAGGGAAGATTTCTGATACATAGGATCAACTTTGTCATCCTCCTTGTACGTTTTCCAGTGCATTTATATCCAGTCTGTAATACGGTGACCAGAACTGTGCAGCATAATCTAAATGAGGCCTAACCAAAGATATATAGTGTTGAAGAACAACCTGAGGACTTCTATTATTTATACTTCTTGATATGAAGCCAAGGATTCTGTTAGCTTTATTGCGAACACTTATGCACGGTTGTCTTGGCTTCAGATTACTACTAACCAAAACTCCTAAATCCTTCTCACAATCACAAGTAATAAGATCTACATTATTCAGCTTATATGTGGCATGGTTATTGTCCTGCCCAACTTTTGGAACTTTGCATTTGTTTACATTAAACTGCATCTGCCACTTCTCCGACCACTGCATCAGTCTATTCAAATCATCCTGGAGTGCTCTAATGTCTTCATTTGAATGAATTGGACGGCCTATTTTGGTGTCATCAGCAAATTTACTTATGTCATTTATGTAAATTGTAAACAACAGGGGGCCCATAAGTGACCCCTGTGGAACTCCGCTGAGACGCGCCCCATTCTGATTTCTCTCCATTTATGCAAACTCTCTGCCGCCTATTTGTCAACCATGCCTCTACCCAAGAAAAATTTCTCCTCCTATTCCATGTGCCTTAAGTTTCCCAGTAGCCTCTGATGTGGAACTTTATCGAAAGCCTTACTGAAGTCCATATACACAATATCATATTCATTACCATGATCTACCTCCTCAAACACCTTAGTGAAAAAGTTAGTAAATTCGTAAGACAGGAACGCCCTTAGTAAAACCGTGTTGAGATTCATTAATCAATTTATGCTTTTCAAGATGGCTACGAATTGCCTCGGCAATTATTGATTCCATAAATTTACCAACTATGGAGGTAAGGCTTATTGGTCTATAGTTTGAAGCTAAGGACCTGTCACCTGCCTTGTAAATAGGTATTACATTATTCCTTTTCCACTTGTCTGGCACTATGCCAGTTTGTAGTGATATATTGAAAAGATTTGCCAAAGGTTTGCTAAGTTCCTTTTACATTCCTTTAAAACTCTTGCAAACAGTTCATCAGGGCCTGGGATTTGTTAGGTTTTAATTTCTTATTTGTCTGAGGACCATGTCACTAGTTACCCCAATCGAGCATAGTCTATTATCTTCCTGTTCTACATAATTTATTTCTGGAATTCGCTAGTATCTTCCTGAGTAAAAACTGAGAGGAAGTAAGTATTGAAAATTTCACACATATCCTTATCACTATCCGTGATCTGTCCTGAGTTACTCTTAAGTGGGCCTATCTTGTCCCTAATCTTACTTCTGTATACCTGAAACAACCCTTTTGGGTTAGTCTTCAATCCCTTGCAACCTTAGCCTCATAATCCCTTTTTGCTTTTCTTATTCCTTTTTTATTTCTCTCTTTAATTGAAAATATTGATTTCTTATCTGTTCATCCCCTCTTTGATATGCCTATATATGCCTCTCTTTGACCAATGAGATGTTTTAATCTATTGTTCATCCATTTAGGATCATTTTTGTTAGATCTAATTTCCTACTTGGAACAAAAGTTGTCTGGGCAGCTAGAACTACGCTCTGAAAACGTCATATTGGCAACCAAAACCACCTACCTGACCCATAGTCAGGTCATCCCAATTTAGCCCACCTAGGTAATTTCTCAGCCCCATGAAGTCGGCTACACGAAAGTCTGGAACAGAGACTTTATTGCAGTTACCTGGGTAATTCCATGATATATTGAAACTAAGTGATTTGTGATCGCTTTCCCCAAGCTCTTCATTAACCTCAAGATTATAAATTAGTGATTCTTTGTTAGCAAGAACCAAATCAAGCAAGTTGCTACCTCTAGTTGGTTCTGTCACAAACTGTTTTAAAAAACAATCCTGAACCGTATCAAGAAAGTCACTAGACTCGAAATTACCTGTCTCATTGTTCCAATCAATTTGTCTAAAGTTAAAATCTCCCATTAACACAACATTTTCATATCTAGACCCCTTATGAATTTCGTCCCATAGCAGTTTACTGCACTCCCTATCCACACTTGGGGGCCTGTAAATCACACCCATAATTAATTTTTCACGACCCTCGAGAAACTGTAGCCAAACAGATTCTGTGTCCGCTGTTTCTAATCTTATACCTTGTCTAACACAACAATTTAAATTATCTCTGACATACATCACCACTCCACCACCCTTCCTGTTGACCCTATCAGTGTGGAATAGTTTGTAACCCTGAATGTTGCACTCAGAAGGCATTTCTCTATCTTTCAGGTTGAACCAGGTCTCTGTTATAGCAATAATATTTATATTACCTACACTTGCAATTATTATTATTATAATCAAATAGAAGCGCTAAACCACAGGGGTTATACAGCGCTGCAGGTTATTGCAGGATGCAGGAGAGTGGGTTGTAAGAGGGAGATGGATGATTAGTAGGGTATGGAGTGCAGCATGACAGTGGATAGTGCAGGGATGGAGGGTAGCAAGAGATAGAGGTAGAAGGGACTGAGGGAGGTGCTAGAGGTATAATCTTCAGAGTTTGTGTAGTAAGTCAGTTTCTGTCAAAAAGTCAACAGAGAGTCAGGATTAAAGGAGGGTCCATCTGCAAGAAGGGAAGGTAAAGAAAGGGCCACAGAGCGAAGACGTCGTTGGAGGTAAATTCTCGTGCTCGATGATAGAGTGGGCAGTCCAACAGGATATGTCGAACAGACACTGGAACCTGACAATGCTCACAGAGAGGGGCAGGGAGCCTCTCCATGAGATACCTGTGAGTAAGACGAGTGTAGCCGATGCAAACGGGAGAGTATAGTCTCCCAACCTCGACATTGGTGACAAGAAGGCCAGAAACCTATAATCGGTTTAATAGAAAGAAGTTTGTTATTCAGCAGGTCAGACCAGCGTTGCTGCCAACGGGTGCGAAGGTGGGTAGCAATGACCGCAAAATAGTCCGTGAAAGCCTACACTTGCAAGTAATCTTAGCTCAGCTATCTTATTTCTTAGACTCCTACTATTTGTATAGTAAACCTTAAGGGAGCTAGTCACCGTTGCTCTCTACTATCTCTCTTGTTGATCAATTGCTTTGCATTTACAAACAACTTTATTTTTAATCTTATCTTTTAAACATATCCCTGGGGTGTCCTGGTAATATCTGCTGTTTCCAGGCCTAATACTACAGCCTCGTAGATACAGTCTGTATCTATCTGTCTCTTTGTCTCTATCTCACAGGAACACATACATAAATACAATTATACCTAATGTAAATTATCTAGATAACTCAAAAATCCAGACAAAGTGCTATACTGTCCTTGTGATCTGTGTAATACCATTTGTTCATGAGCTACTCTCTGAGACAAGCAGACAGAAAGGAGACGACACACAGACAGACAGAAAGACATATACATATACAGACAGAAAGACAGATACACAGACAGACAGAAAGACAGACACACAGACAGATACAGACAGACAAGTTTGTGTAACAAATAAAGCGAAGTAGTGAAAGCTCATCAAATGTCATCACTGTAATTACTGGACTGATAAGAAAAGATAAGACATCTCATTAATACCTGTGTGTCTTGTCTACCCAACTATGTATCATTGTACCATGTCTAAATAAAGTATTATTATTATTATTATTATTATTATTATTTAATTATTAGTGTACTGAGTGGCTGTAAGAAGGAGATTGAGATGCATGACCCAAGTTCTCATATGACATACAATTTTATTTTTTAAACTCGTGGAGAGTCTCGTCGTAACTCCGAGTCGTCGGTAAACGAGCACGTCGTTAAGTGAGGAGAGACTGTACTTACATAATTGTACGATTTCAGGGGTGTTCGTTAGGCAGGGGTCCATTGTATTATTATTATGCACTATCATGATTATTATTATTTTTATGCACTATCATTATTATTATTTGAGTACAATTTCAGTACCTAATACTATATATATACAGTAGACCCCTGAGTAACTGTCTGTCCGTATAACGGTTTTCTCGTGTAAAGGTTGCTTTTTTCGGTCTTTATTTTTCTCATATAGCAGTTTTTACTCGTGTAGCGGTCCATACCAGACCTGTCTGCCTGCCTGCGCTTGTGCGCCTCGCCACGCAGAACGTCAGTCTAGCGTTGTTTACACTTGAGTGAACAATACCCAGCATGCTCTTTCAAACATTTCACAATAAATTTATTGTGTTTATTGCTGGTTTATTGATTGTCACTGTGAAATAAGTAACCATGGGTCCAAAGAAGCTTCACAAGTCGATAAAGGCTATAGCACCAGCCAGTGATAAAGTGTAGCATTAACAGTGTAGCGATGGAAATAAGTCACTCTGTCTGCCTTTTTTGGGTTATCCTAGGTTTTCTACACATATGCTGCTATGTATGATAATCTATGTATAACTGGATTTGTATATACCTGAAGCGATTAATCAATAGAAAATGATGACACAAAACTTAACTTCTACAATGTTTGAGGATTATAGGGACACTGAGAAGAGCGCCACCCTCTGCCACCATGCAGGAGTAGGTGAGATGTTATCAAAAAATTTTGTTGAAAATAAGAAAAAGTTTTGGAGTGAGATTAATAAGTTGAGGAAGCCTAGGGAACAAATGGATTTGACAGTTAAAAATAGGAGAGGAGAGTTATTAAATGGAGAGTTAGAGGTATAGGGAAGATGGAGGGAATATTTTGAGGAGTTGTTAAATGTTGATGAAGAACGGGAAGCTGTGATTTCGTGTATATGACAAAGAGGAATAACATCTTGTAGGAGTGTGGAAGAGCCAGTTGTGAGTGTGGGGAAAGTTCGTGAGGTAGTGGGTAGAATGAAAGGGAAAAAGGCAGCTGGGATTGATGGGATAAAGATAGAAATGTTAAAATCAGGTAGATATATAGTTTTGGAGTGGTTGGTGCTATTATTTAATAAATGTATGGAAGAGGGTAAGGTACCTAGGGATTGGTAGAGAGTGTATTGTTCCTTTGTATAAAGGCAAAGGGGACAAAAGAGAGTGCAAAAATTATAGGGGAATAAGTCTGGTAAAGTGTATGGTAGAGTTATTATTGAAAGAATTAAGAGTAAGACAGAAAGCAGGATAGCAGACGAAAAAGGGGGTTTTAGGAAAGGTAGGAGGTGTGTAGACCAAGTGTTTACAGTGAAACATATAGGTGAACAGTATTTGGATAGGCGTAAAGAGGTTTTTGTGGCATTTATGGATTTGGTAAAAGCATATGATAGGGTGGATAGGGGGGCAATGTGGCAGATGTTGCAGAATAGGAGATAGGTTACTGAAAGCAGTGAAGAGTTTTTATGAGGATAGTGAGGCTCAGGTTAGTGTGTGAGGAGGGAGGGGACTATTTCCAGTAAAAGTGGGTTTAGACAAGGATGTGTGATGTCACTGTGGTTGTTCAATATATTTATTGATGGGGTTGTAAGAGAAGTGAATGCGAGGGTCTTGGCAAGAGGTGTGGGGTTAAAAGATAAAGAATCAAATACAAAGTGGAGTTGTCACAGTTGCTTTTGCTGATGACACTGTGTTTTTGGGAGATTCTGAAGAGAAGTTGCAGAGGTTGGTGGATGAATTTGGTAGGGTGTAAAAGAGTAAGGTGATGAGGATAACAAAAAGATTAGGTGACAAAAGATTGGATATCAGATTGGAGGGAGAAAGTATGGAGGAGGTGAATGTATTCAGATATTTTGAGTGGACATGTCAGCAGATGGGTCTATGAAGGATGAGGTGAATCATAGAATTGATGAGGGGAAAAGGGTGAGTGGAGCACTCGAGTCTGTGGAGACAAAGAACTTTGTCCTTGGAAGTAAAGAGGGAATGTATGAGAGTATAGTTATACCAACACTCGTATATGGCTTTGAAGCATGGGTGATGAATGTTGCAACGAGGACAAGGCTGGAGGCAGTGGAGATGTCATGTCTGAGGTCAATGTGTGGTGTGAATATAATGCAGAGAATTCGGAGTTTGGAAATTAGGAGGAGGTGCGGATTACCAAAACTATTATCCAGAGAGCTGAGGAGAGGTTGTTGAGGTGGTTAGGACATGTAGAGAGAATGGAACGAGACAGAATGACTTCGAGAGTGTATAAATCTGTA
>WNWK01041306.1:0-16518 GCA_009830355.1 Cherax destructor | reverse complement strand
TCTACTTATTTTCTCAATACAGATTATGAACTCACTTTTAGCAGCAGAAATCAATATGAGAAGTTGAAAAAGGTTTTGTGACAAAGGTGTGAGAGTGGTCATGGGAACTCTTCCATGTGTTCCTCCCTTGTTTTGAATCGAATCCCTCTCATGTACACAAACTCTTTAAAAATTTCTACACAAGACGGTCAACTTGCCTCTATAAACCTTATTTCTACTCACAATAATTATTACAATGAATACTAATACTCGAAAAATAATCAGACACAAAGAAAATTAATGATACAGTATACGCTATATTACAGATTAACAAAACTTCTAGAGAAAACATATTGGAACATACAATAACAGAGCAACAGAATGCGAGGGTGGGAATGAAGTGGAATTGTTTTATAGCACCATCTACATAAATAGTAATAATCACAATATTAATAATAATAATAATAATGAAAATTTTCTGAAGCTCATCACTAAAAATTTATACACCACATGTGACCCATTTAATCAGGGAAGGGGTTACTTTATTACATTAGCGTTTTTAGTTTATCGCTAAAATTTGGGATGTTTGTATGAGGCATCCGGTAAATGGCCCCGATTGTTATCGGAGTCTTAAGGTTTTGTGCAGTAAAATTAGCAAAAATATATTCTCCATATTCATCACTATAGCAAGTGGTGTCACAACAGGATATTTCATTAGAGTAATAAATTACAATACCACCCCCAACTTGGTGTGGTCTGCAGTTGTGTATTGCTATGTATCCTGGTAGCGAGTTGATATCTATTGTATCCTGCTTAAGCCAGGTTTCAGTAAGAACAATACATGTGAAGGTTGTCTTTAGGAAATCAAGGAGGGCAAGGAGGTCATCATAGTGTTTGCTTAAGGATCGGATGTTGTAGTTAAGAACTGTTATACTTTTAGCAGATTTAGGACAGTGTTGGCTTGTGATGCTGTGTAATAGAGGCAGTTCCTTTCCAGTAAATTTTGATTGGGTGTTAGATTATATAGTTAGTGTGACTTTGTAACTGGTCCAAGTCAGACAGAAACGTCGTCGTAAACTCCTCTCTTCTATGTGCGGGTTATTTGTGTTACGTACTTACTCGCCAGTACCTAAATAAACTTACTTTAATTTATTATAGTCATTAGTGGTACAATATCCCTCCGTTTTCTATGGATGACGTTCTCTTTCGATTTTCTATGGAAGTAATATATGGTAAACTGCGTTAAATATTTAATTAGTGTATTCTTTAAGTTTATTTATGTTTTAGAAACATAACAGTTTTTTAATACCAGTATAATCATTGTGTCACTATAGAGTAAGATCTAGTATAAGACTGCCTGAAATGTCTAGGCATACTAGGCATATTATTGGCCTTCTTGTAATAAATAATTCATAAAATGTATTAATAACATAATATGTAAACCCCACTTTGTAATATTATCAGAAATAAAATTGAATTGAATTGAAATGAATATATATACTCCCTCCTTCTCAACACTAGTAAGTAAGCTACCAGCTGCATCAAATACCTTTAACACAGACTCTGATAAGTTTAAAATAGACTATATCAATAAAGAGGTAACTCCAAAAGAACTAAGCAGGTTAAACCCAACTAATAGCACCGGGCCCCGATAACATCCCGTCTAAGTTCCTAAAAGATGGTGCCTCTGAACTGGCAATCCCCATTGCTCACATAATAAATTTGTCCATCACTACTAATATAGTACCAGAGGGGTTCAAGGAGGCCGGAGTTACTCTATCTTCAAGAAAATAGTAGGTCTGATGTCAGCAACTATAGGCCTGTTAGTATACTCAGTGTAATATCCAAAATTCTAGAGAGGGCGGTGTACTGTTAAGTAATTAAGTATCTTAATGATGACAACATTCTTCATAGTTACCAATCAGGCCTTAGGAGCTCTACTCAACAGACCCCCCAATTAATCTGATGGATTACATGAGAACTGAAATGTCGATAGGGAACCTCATAGGAATGGTAACTGTGGAAATTTGTTTTGGGACTGCCCCCCTTTAAGCTCCCCCGGGCAACCCCTGTTGACACCTACCCTGAGACGCTCCTTCGACTCACAAGGGCTTATGGGACAGAATTCCAAAAACTGCAGCTGCAAGAATTCTCCACCTACATGTGACTAAAAAGGGGGTTTAAAACTTGTGGGAAGAATTGTCCCAGTTTTCTCCCCGCTTAGTCCCCCAAATCGATTCAAGTGGTATTAGTGTCCTCCAAACTCGAAATCCAACTCCGGGGGGTTTTCCTCTAAAATATCTAAGCAGTATGGGACACTGCTTCCCGACTTGTATTTAAGAAGGGCGCTTATACATTCCGATGTAATAGGGCCTCTGCTCGAGACCCACAGATAAACCCCCACTAGGGTTTCCCAGAAAAATGGAGATACTGGAGAAAGAAAGGGACTACTGTGGGGTCTGGGTGGAGAAAAAATCCCCAGTACTTTGAGATGTCTCCCAGATCCCAGGTCTGATGGTGGTAGACATGTGAGGGTTTTGCCTCACGCAGCTGTACACAGCACTTGTTGATGGGATGTCTGGTTTGAGAAGAAGGAACTAGCATCTCTCTCCCCGTCTTGTTCAAGTGTGGAGACACCAGTTCTCCCTTAGCTAACATAACCTAATGTTCACTATTGAAGGCCCTAACCTACCTATGTGTGTTAAGGTCCTAGGGCTGCATTATTAATATCTAAAGTTGCCTCAATAATCCTAATATTAGTTACTAACTGTACAAACTTACCTAGACAGCTTCCTAGGAGAGTAAATCTATCAATTAACATGTGCTATCTTTCTACCTCTGCCAACTCGTGAATGTGTGTTGTTTGGGTGGGTGTGGGTTCATAAACTCAGAGGACCTACTGGTAGCTGAGTTAATGTTTCATAAGGTTATTTACCCTATTGGAACTTTTTAGCAAAGAACTAAGTTTCCACAGTAACTTTAGACTTGCAAAAGGCCTTCGATACTGTCAACCACAATTTATTATGTAAGAACACTCTTTAAGGGGTCCCCTTGTCATGGTAAAAAGAGGCTATCAGTCTGAGGGTGTGAGCCTCTTGGTCTTCTTCCTCAGACCAAACAAAATACCCCGCAATCCCCCTGCCCTATCCCATCTTCCCCATCCTCAATTTTTCCCTTTCCTTCTCCCTCCCTCCTCCTCATCCCTTCTTTATTCCCTTCCCATTTTTAGCCTGTGGGATTCTCTCCTGAACATTCTGGTTTCCTAGATAGGAAGAAAGAGAGGGTACCATGGTCCATCCCATTCTGTTGAGGTTCTTGGCGGTGATGTAGTTTGCTGTTGAATCAGGATTGCCTGGGTATGTCCCGATCCCTCTCTGGTCTCCCAGGGGTGGCTTTGGGTGTCTTTCGGTGTGGGTGTATCTCTGGAGGCCACCTTTCAGATTCCGAGGGTGGTGGCCATTGGACGTATGCTTTGTGGCAGGTGTCCACTCACCCTCTCTTTTGTCATGAGGTGGCTCAGTGGATGTGAGGTTGCTATCCGGATTGCTGGTTTTACTGTGAAGGGTAGGGTATGGCACCCGGGTTTCATGCTGCATCTGCACTACTTGCGGTGCTGAGGGTCCTTTGGGCACGGAGTGGGATTTACGCCCCTTTCATTCCTCCTAGGAGCTATTCCTAAACGTTCCACCCTTTTTTTATTCTTTTTTATTTTTATTTTATTTTCTTTCTTTTTAAAAAAAACAACAAAAGAAAGAAGTAACTAACCATGGACATTGATCCTACCCATGGGCCCCTCCTGTTACCGCACCCTGTTCTGACCCCGGCCTCATTATCGAACCACTCTTTAGTCACTTCCAATACTCCTGTACCTCTTGCTGGTGCCGGTTCTCACCTACTTCAGGTACCTTTTGATACGTCGACCTTCGCTCTTCTCTGACCTTGATTCCAGCTTTTCCCTCTACGGTGCGGCAATTTCAGATTGCTCGCCCGTCCCACGTCGGACCAGCTCTGGTCCACATCCTAGTGACCAAGACCCTTACATAACGATTCGTCACTTCATTCTCATTCATCTCCAGGAAACGACAGCTCATCACGCACTCCCCTTAAACACTTTGTTTCACACTACAATGGACAAACTTTTTACTCTTAAGACCGACTTTTCCTACTGCTATCTTTCCGATCATAGTATTGGTGGGCTCTCCTCCTCCATGTAGGTAAAGATATCTCATTTCACGCTATCCAAGAGCGGCACTCATATCATCACAGTCCAGAATACTGGCCAAGCTCAAGATCTTTCTCCTTACGACCAAAGATACTATTCCTATCCCTATTGAAAAACATCATTCTCTCAATTCTTGTAGTTGTACTGTCATTGTACCCCTCCACCATTGTTCAACGGAATTTCCAGACGTGTGGTGATGACATTCTGGGCAGCTTGAGCTCAAGGCCTCGCTATCCTCAAAGTTGACACTTTTGCCCTCCTGCCCCGTAGGCAAAGACATTATCCTTGCAATATGGCTCAATTTTTAACTTTGACTGCCGTGAACTTCCGCCCTCGGTCTACATTTCAGGACACCGTTTACAAGTTCATAAGGTGATCCCTACACTGCAACGGTGTAGAAACTTCTGGCGTTTTGGTCATCCAGCCAAAATATTGCAGGTCCATGGCCGAATGCCCAGTCTGTGGTGCCGACGACCATGCCAATCCTTCTTGTAGTCTACCTCCTCTTGCGTAATTGTCATGAGGCGCTCCATGCTACTTTCGCCGTCTGTCAAGTTTACTTAAATGACGTGAAATCCGCTGTCTTAGAAGTATCAGGAAGGTTTCCCATATGCTATAGCTGTCTCTCATCTACGCCTTCAGGAGACTTCCCCGTATTTCCTATTCCACATTGCTAAACGTCCCCACTTCTGGGGCCCCACCACCCGCAGCTTCACTCTGTGGTCACCCCCATCCTCAGTCACCCCTGTCTCGAATTCACTGCTGTCCTAGGTTCTGGGGTCCCTACCTCCCGGCTCCCATTCTGTTCTCACCTCTACCTCTACTCACTCGCGCACAGTTCTGTGTTCTCGTCCCACCGTCCTCTTCATCGCCCGTCTCCTCAAGTCCACCGCAAAATCCCCATTGTTAAAATCTCACCCCTCCTTCCTTCTCCAACCAGCACATTTTCATTCCAGTTTCCCTTGCCTGGTTCTTCACCTCCAGCTAGTTTTTGTAACGTGTGTGGAGGTTCATCCTCCTCGTTCAATACCTTCATTCCCTGTCCCCTCCCAAATTGTTTCTCTACTGCCTTCCCAGGTTGCTTCCACTCCCTGTCCCCTCCCAAACCCCTTCGACAGTTTCCTCTTCCATTTCCACCCCCTACTTTAGCACAGTCCATAGTCTCCCCGATTGTTCCTCATCCCCCTCTCCTTCCATCTCTAATGTGGTCCTACATCCTGCATCTTAATACCTCTACCTTCGACTTGTATCTTTTTCTTCATAAATCATGGCTTATTTCTGGAATATCCGAGTCCTCAGGGGCAACCGGGTGAGCTTCAGGTGTTGTTCTCCTTTTTTTCCCTGTTGGAGTCTTTTACAAGAACCCAAATTACCTCCTTTTATCCGTCCCTTTCCGGATATGATTTATTATATTCCCCGGACCCTTTTTTCCGATGGAACCTTTAACGAAAGTCTCTTCTTAAATGCACTGGTATTCCATCCGTCAGCTCTATGTTCATTCTTCTCTACATTACACTGCACCCCGTATCCACTTGAATAAGTGGTATACACTCTGTTCTTTAATCTCTCCTTCTCGGGCATTGTCTATCCAGATTTGCTTTTCTGGTTTCTTCCTTGCTGCACCCCTTCTGTTACTTGGCGATTTTAAGCACACCATTTTCTCTGGGAGGGGTCGCACTGTGACTCCGCAGGTTCAGTTGGAGCATTTCTTGCTTCTCTCCCCCTCCATTTTTAATACGAGACTCCCACCCTTTTTTTGATCCTCGAACTTATTCTTTCTCTTGCATCGATCTCTCCATCTGTTTCTTCCTCAACTGTCCTCGACTTCACCTGGTCTGTCCTCCCGGACTTACATGACAGTGATCATTTTCCAATCATCCTTATTTCCCTTTGTATTCTCCACCTCTCAAGCCCACGCTGGCAATTTGACCGGGCGAATGGGACCTTACACACATCTTACTGCCTTTCATGAGGCTCCTTCCTCGTCCTCCATTGATGAGGTTTTACATCTCTTCTCGTCCTCCATCTTAACCGCAGCTTCACATTCTATACCTCGGCAAGCATTCTCAGAAGTGCGTGCCTTGGTGGTCTCCTGCTTGTGCTCGGCAGTACGTTTGAAAGCGCTGCGTGGGGCAGGTACCGGTATAACAGAACCACAGAGAACTCCTTGATTTTAACAGAGAGAGCAATTGCTCGCCGTGTCATCGTGACGCTAAACGCACTTGCTGGCGGGATTACGTTTCTACCTACTTCGGCTTCCTCGTGAGTGCAGTCTGGAAGAAAATGCGAAATGAGTGGTAAATTCTCCCCGACCCGGCTCCTGTTCTTCGGGGTTTCCGGTGTCGATATACACCCCTCCTTTCCGTTGCCACTGAAATTGGTAATCATCTGGTCCCCAAATTTTTCAGGGGCTCCATCTATGCCCCTCGTTCCTTTCTTCTAAGTCTGCCGCAGAGTTAAAGCCCTTAGATTTTCTTCTCTGAGAAGAATCTTATAATGTGCTTTACCCTCAAGAACTGGAGGCAACACTCTCTGCTGCCGATCATCGGCAGCTGGGCCAGACGGCATACATATTCCATACTACAGCATTTACATCAGTTGCTCTTCAGTCCTCTACGACTCTTAATCTTATATGGTCAAGAGTTCTTCCCAGCTGTGGAAGTCTTCTATTGTTCTCCTTTTCGCAAACCGGTACTACGGGACATGAACCTCCACTACTCCCCTCGCTCTTACCAGTGCAGTTTGGAAAGGGGGATGGAACGTCCCGTTAATCTTTGATGTGGGATTTTGAGACGCACATAGTCTCCCCTAGTCAATATGGCTTTCGTAAAAGGCCGTTCTGCCATTGACCCCTTACTGCGCGGATACTATACTAATCCTTTGCATTATTTATCTCTTTTGACCTTGGGAAAGGGTTATGAACCCCAAATTGGAGGTATAATATTTGGGCCCAGGCCCACTCCTTAGGCCTCGAGGCAACTACCATTTTTCCCTTTAAAGGGTTTTTTAACTGAAAGACATTTCAGTCGGGGTTTGTAATGGCTTTCCCAGTTTTTAAATGAAGGTGTCCCCCGGGATGTTTCTGACACAAAACTTTTCTCTTGCTATAAATAATCTGGCATCTGTTCTCCCATCAATATTTGGTCATCGCTTTATGTGGGTGACTTTTATACTTGTGCGGGTGCTGACTGTCACCTCATTGCAGTTTCCCCCCCACTGCAAACAACCGGTTTCAAAATGGTTTAGATATTTACAATCAGCAGGCCAATAATATGTAAGATCGCAACCATGAATAAAAATAAAAAAAAAATACTTTCCCAAAATGCAGACCAGTGATTATTCACCCTTTTCCTCTTGTTCCAATTAAGTCCAAGCATGTTGTAATCGGGAATTTCAGCTTCAGGAAATCTTTTTGATAAGTTCCCTCAGTTGAGTTGAATTATATTCCACATCCTTAGAGGCATTTTTGCTTCTTTCATCTCCTTGTTAGCTTTCTGATAAGGATTTCAAATCCTCCTTTTATTCACAGTCCTTTTTGATACGGTTCGGATTGTTTTTAAAACAGTTTGTAAAACCCAAATGGGAAACCCTTTTTTTTTGCCAACAAAGAATCACTAGTTAATAATTTTAGGTTAATGACGATTTTGGGAAGTGATCTCAAATCACTTAGTTTCAATATATCATGGAATTACCCAGACAGCTGCAATCAAGTTTCTGTCCCAGATTTCTGCTTCGCCGATTTCATGGAACTGAAAAAATTACCTGGGGGGGGCTCGATTTTTCCCCCTGAAGTAAGTTTATTCTTTTCTCTGAGGATGAGGGTCCCCAGACCAGCTCCAGAAGTGGTACCCCTATATATATATATATATATATATATATATATATATATATATATATATATATATATATATATATATATATATATATAAAACGGGGGGGTATTTAATCAATACCAACACTGCGAGTACCCAAAGGACTCTATCGCATGTCGTTTTGGCCTCCTCATGGTGAGGGAAAATCACATGATGCTCAACCCATCGTTTACCAAGAGGTGGCTGAAAGACATGGGTTCGAGCCCTCGGCTAGTCACACTGTTGTTTTGATTAAATATCACTCCCCCATGGTTACAATAATATATATCTGCGGTGGAGGCTATTACACCAAACGGGGAGTAGAATGAAATTAGCTCAGAGGCGTCCACATCACCGTATGTTCTCGGATCACGGTAAACACATACAAGCTGGTGCTTGATTCTTGTAGGATTATGTAGTCATGTGGGTTAGAGCATCAAGTGTTATTTTCACTCACCATGAAACGGGCCAAAGCAACATGGGTTCGAATCTCGGCTAGTTATTGATTCAATACCCATCGTTCGTTGTTACAATAATATAAAATACTGCACGTGGAGGTTAATACACCAAACGACACATAGAATGAAATTAGCTCAGAGGCTCCCACACTGTATGTCCTCAGACCACGATAAAACACCTAGCTCTGCTGGGTGCGTGATTCTTGTAGGATTTGAGGTTAGTGCGTCATGTGTGATTTTCGCTCACCATGAGGTAGGACCAAAACGACATAGGTTCGAATCCTCATCTAGTCGTAGTGTTGTTATTGATTCAGTACCACTCGTTCGTGGTTACAATAATATAAATTACTGCTCTGGAGGCTAGTACACCAAACGAGGAGAAGAATGAAATTGGAACAGAGGCACACACCCTGAAAGTCATCGGATCACGGTAAAACACATAACTCTACTGGATGCGGATTCTTATAGGATTGCTTGGTTCTGTGGGTTAGAGCGTCATGTGTGATTTTCGCTCACCATGAGGCGGGCCAAAAGACATTGGTTCGAATTTCGGCATATACACACACGTGTTTTGTGTGTGTACTACCAATGTACTTTCTAATTGTGGTTGCAGGGTCGAGACTTAGCTCCTGACCCCGCCTCTTCACTGATCGCTACTGGGTCCTCTCTCCTGCCCCATGAGCTTTATCATACCTCGTCTTAAAGCTATGTATGGTTCCTGCCTCCACTACATCACTTGCTAGAATATTCCACTTCCTGACTACTCTATGGCTGAAGAAATACTTCCTAACATCCCTTTGACTCATCTGAGTCTTCAACTTCCAAGACCCCTTGTTTCTGTATCCCCTCTCTGGAACACCCTGTCTCTATCCACCTTTTCTATTCCACGTATTTCACGGATTTTGTATGTCGTTATCATGTCTCCTTAACCCTTTCTGTCCTCCAGTGTTGTCAGGCCGATTTCCTTAACCTTTTTCTGAGGACATTCCCTTAGCTCTGGAACTAACCTTGTTGCAAACTTTTGCACTTTCTCTAATTTCTTGACGTGCTTGATCAGGTGTGGTTCCAAACTGGTGTTGCATACTCTAGTATGGGCCTGGCATAACGGTGTACAGTGTCTTGAACGATTCCTTACAGGTATAGGAACGCTATTCTCAGGTTTGCCAGGGCCCAGATGCTGCAGCAGTTGTCTGGTTGATGTGTGCTTCGGAGACGTGCTCGGTGTTATACTCACCCCAAGATCTTTCTCCCTGAGCGAGGTTTGCAGTCTTTGGCCACCTAGCCTTTACTCTGTCTGCGGTCTTCTTTGCCCTTCCCCGATCTTCAAGACTTTGCATTTGGCAGGGTTAAATTCGAGAAGCCAGTTGCTGGACCCGGTGTCCAGCCTGTCCAGGTCTCTTTGGAGTCCTGCCTGATCCTCATCTGATTTAATTCCTCCTCATTAACTTCACATCATCTGCGAACAGGGACACTTCTGAGTCTATCCCTTCCGTTATGTCATTCACATATACCAAGAATACACTGGTCCTAGGACTAACCCTGTGGGACCCTGCTCGTCACAGGCGCCCACTGTGATACCCCAGCACGTTCCATGACCTGTTGCTGCCTCCCTGTCAGGTATTCTCTTGATTCATTGCAGTGCCCTTCCTGTTATACACGCCTGATCCTCTAGCTTCTGCACTAATCTCTTGTGAGGAACTGTTGAAGGCCTTCTGCATTCCAAGAAAATGCAATGAACCCACTCCTCTCTCGTGTCTTCTGTTACCTTGTCATAAACTTCAAAGGTTTGTGACACAGGATTTGCCTTCCATGAACCGTGCTTTATCGCTTATAATCGTGTTCCGTTCCAGGTGCTCCACCATTCTCCTTCTGATAATCTTCTCCATGACTTTGCACACTATACACGTCAGTGACACTGGTCTATAGTTTAGTGCTGGTTCTGTCTCCTTTCTAAAATTGGGAACTACATTTGCCGTCTTCCATACCTCAGGTACCCGCCCAGTTTCAGGGATGTGTGAAGATTGTAGTTTGTGGCACACACGGCATCTCCTGTTCCTCTCTAGGACCCACGGGAGATGTCCGTCCCATCACCTTTGAGGTATCAAGGTCACTGAGCAACTTTTCACATCCTCCTCAGTTATGTGTATATCATCCAACACTTGTTGGTATATTCCTTGTTGGTGTCCTGCCTGTTCTGTCTTCCCAGAGTCCTTCCTGCCTCCACTGTAAATACCTTCTTAAATCTCGCGTTGAGCTCCTACATACCTCTTGATCATTTCTTGAGTTCCCACCTTTTTCCTCAGCCTGATCACCTTGTCTTTGATTGTTATCTTCCTACTATTGTGGCTATACAGCAGTTTCGGGTCAGACTTGAATTTCGATGCTATGTTGTTTTCTGTACTGTCGCTGGGCCTCCTCCTTATCTGTGCATACTGTTTTCGCATGTCGACTGATCTCCTTATTTCCTGGGCCCTTTGTCTTCTATACTTTTTCCATACTCTAGTGCACTTAGTTGTTGCCTAACTACACCTTCGGTAAACCAAGGGCTCGTTCTGGTCTTTACCATTATTTCTGTTGCCCTTGGGAACAAATCTTTCCTCTGCCTCCTTGCATTTTGTTGTTACGTATTCCATCATTTCATTTACTGACTTTCCTACCAATTCTCTGTCCCACTGAATCTCCTGCAGGAAGTTCCTCATACCTGTGTAGAGCCCCTTTTATAGTTTGGCTTTTCCCATTCAGCTCCTGTTACCCTCTCCACTTGTAACACTATGTATCAAAAGCACAGAACCACATGATCACTAGCTCCAAGGGGCCTCTCGTATGTGATGTCCTCACTTCTGAACTGCTCAGGGTGAACACGAGGTCCAGTCTTGCTGGTTCATCCTCCCGTCTCTCTCTCTGATAGCGTTCTTAACATGTTGATGCATGAGGTTTTCCAGTACCACATTCATCATCTTGGCTCTCCATGTTTCATAACCCCCGTGTGGCTCCAGGTTTTCCCAATCGATCTCCCTGTGGTTGAAATCGCCCATAACCAGTAACTTTGCTCTGCTCGAGTAAGCTCTTCTTGCCACCTCAGCCAGTGTGTCCACCACTGCTATGTTGCTCTTCATATTCCTCTCTTGGCCTCTTGCATTTATGTGGTGGGTTGTACATCACTGCAACGACTACCTTATGTTCCCCAGACTGAAGTGTACCTACTATGTAATCCCTTTCTCCAATCTCGTCCATGCTTTCCATTTCTTCAAATCTCCATTGGTGTTTTACGAGCAGTGCAACCCCTCCTTCCCCTCTTCTCCTATCTTTCCTCAGGTTCTGATATCCTGGTAGGAAGATTGTGTCTGTTATTGTCTCAGTGAGTTTCGTTTCTGTGACTCCTATGATGTCTGGGGACTTCTCATTGATTCTTTCATGACACTCTTCATATGTGTTCGTTATTCCATCTAAGTTCGTGTACCAAACCTTGAACTTCTTTTCTAAAACTGTGGTCCTGGGAGAATGTTGGGGTTGGGGAGCGGGAGCCCTGGTGGGGGCCAATGGGGTTGCAGTGGGGTGGGGTTTGTGATGAGGGGTGGAGGCAGAGTGCCCATAAGAGGTTGCTGTAGGGTGGGGTTTGTGGTTTGGGGGTGGGGACAGAGGGAACAGTATGTGAGTGTTGGTTTAGATTGTTCAGTTGCCTTGGGGTTGTCGTGGTTGGGGTTCTTCTGCTGATATTTCTGGAGGGTGTGTTTGTCCTTCCACCGGGGTCTGGGTTCTTCTTCTCGTCTTTGTCATTTCCTCTCGTTCCTCTTTTCGTCTCTGTATCCTCTCTTTCAGTATTGTCCTTTCCTCTTGTGTTTTGTCTCGATCGAGGTACACTCTCTGGTATTCCGGTTTGTCCCTCAGTCGTGCTTTTGTGTACTCACCTAGTTGTGGTTGCAGGGGCCGAGTCATAGCTCCTGGCCCTGCCTCTTCACTGAGTGACCAGAAATTAACCTCCTTACTTCTATGTATCAATAATACTAATAATACATTAATAATAATACTAATAAAAATGATAATAATAATAATAATAATAATAATAATAATAATAATAATAATAATAATAATAATAATAATAATAATAATAATTATAATAATAACAATACTAATACTAACAGTCAGCTTCTACATTTCCTAATAATGCTAAACTTCTCATAATAACAATGTGTGTGAGTGTGTACTCACCTATTTGTGGTTGCAGGTGTCGATTCACAGCTCCTGGTCCCGCCTCCTCGCTGGTTGCTACTAGGTCACTCTTCCTGCTCCATGAGCTTTATCATACCTCTTCCTAAAGCTATGTATGGATCCTGCCTCCACTACATCACTTCTCAAACTATTCCCCTTCCTCATAACTCTGTGACTGAAGAAATACTTCATAACATCCCTGTGATTTATCTGAGTCTTCAGCTTCCAGCGCTGACCCCTTGTTGCTGTGTCCCATCTCTGGAACATCCTGTCTCTGTCCACCTTGTCGATTCGTCTCAGTATATTATATGTTATTATCATATCCTCCCTATCTCTCCTGTCCTACAGTGTCGTCAGGTCGATTTTCCTTAACCTCTCCTCGTAGGACACGCCCCTTAGCTCAGGGACTAGTCTCCATACGTGCTAGGCTAGGTGTGGGTTCCAAACTGGTGCTGCATATTCCAATATGAGCCTAACGTACAGTGTACAGGGTCCTGAATGATTCCTTAATGAGATGCATAAATGCTGTTCTTAGGTTTGCTAGGCGCTCGTATGCTGCAGCAGTTAATAGGTTGATGTGCGCGTCATGAGATGTGCCTGGCGTTATACTCACCCCAAGATTCTTTACCTTGAGTGAGGTTTGTAGTCTCTGGCCCCTTAGACTGTACTCCGTCTGCGGTGTTCTTTGCCCTTCCCCAATCTTTATGACTTTGCACTTTGTGGGGTTGAACTCCAGGAGCCTGTTGCTGGACCAGGCCTGCAGCCTGTTCAGATCCGTTTGTAGTTCTGTTTGGTCCTCGTCTGATTGAATTCTTCTCATCAACTTCACATCATCTGCAAACAAGGATACTTCTGAGTCTATTCCTTCTGTCATGTCGTTCACAAATACCAGAAACAGCACCGGTCCTAAGACTGACCCTTGTGGAACACCGCTCGTGTGTGTGTGTGTGTGTTAGTGTGTACGTACTTGAAAATTAAACCATTTGGGGTCATAGAAAGCATAGGCAATGAGAGATAATCATGTCTGATAAAAGGAAGGACATAGTGGTACCATTTCCATGAATGAAGCGCCCTTCACACACAATGATTTACGCTCCGTGAAGGGTATGCTTCGCCCCGCCCCTTACCTGTGGGTGGCCCAGCCTGCCTCACGTTATAAGAGGCAGCAACAAACAGTGGAAGAGTCAGTCTTCCTCTGGCTACTGAGGAGGTGGGATCACTCTCACTCTCTTGATCGACAAAAAAGGTACTGTTAATATCATCTTTTTACTGGATACCTAACGGTTGCAAGTTGATTATGAATGAGTAAATATGGATTTAAACGTCACCAAATTTGCCCTGAAAATTGTAATCCTGGCCATAATTTCATTCATTTTTGGCAATATGTTGATATAGTTGTATGTGAGAGTTGTATGTGACTACTTAACCTACTAGTATTCTAATACCGCATTTAGACGCCTCTTGTTAATTCACATGCTTGTTGGATCCATATAACCACCTTCCTCTAATACTTAAGAGAAGACTCATCACGTAAAATATTGCTTATGGCGAGGACGATGTTTCGCCCTGAGAAGAGCTTTATTAAGTCTTGAACTGGATGTTCTGCTCTCATCTTAGATGGATCTGACTGTGTGACAATAGTACTGTTTACTTCGATGCAGAGTGCGCAGGTTCGAATCCTTTTGTTGACTTATATATATATATATATATATATATATATAATTTTATATATATATATATATATATATATATATATATATATATATATATATATATATATATATATATATATATATATATATATATATATATACGTATATATCATTTACCATATTGTGGCAAGCCAAGAGACAACACAATGTACATGTCACCTTATCCACTCAGCCATCGATTCTACAAGATCACGCACCCAGCAGAGCTAGGTGTTGTTCGTGATCTGAGGAAACTCGTGGCAGTGGAATACTCCAGGATTAATTTCAGCCTCCTCCTGTTTGAATACCCACCTCCAAAAGCCGTCTATATAGCAATGAAACCACGAATTAAATGGTTTTGAATCATTTACCAAACTGCGGCAGGCCAGGGTTCGACCCCATGACACATTGTTCCGCTTCAAGAGACAACCCAATGTACATGTCACCTTATCCATTCAGCCATCGATCCTACAAAGATCACGCACCCAGCATGTTGACGAGTAAGCCACATATACAACACATGAGAAAATTTCTTGGACGACATGCTCGAGCCAGGACAGCAAGTGAAGACAAGCGAGTGGTTGGTGTATCTGTTCAATAAATGCGTGAGAAGAGGGAAGGAACCTCAGAAATGGCAAAGAGCATCCAGAGTTCCTTCATATAATGAAAAAAGGGACAAAAGAATGTATAAGAATTATAAGTTAATTATTCAATGTAAGGATTAAGAGAGAATAGGATTGCAGCGGAGCAAGGATTTAGGAATGTTAAGGAAAGAGAGAAATACAGCATAATGCTACCCAGTACTGACAACGTTTCGCCCACACGGTGGACTTTATCAAATTATTAACAGATTTATCTGGGAAGAGAGGATGTGCGTGTTTATATGGCGCGTAGTGACGTGAAGAGTTAGATGAGGAATGTTCAAGTTGACTTCTTGGGTAGGCTGATAAGTTGAACAAATATTTGGCTTAGAAGAAGATGGTTTTGAGACTGACCTGCCCAGTATGACCCAATAGGCCTGCTATGGTGTTCATGATGTGACCTGTTATGTAATTAAACAATGAACCTCTTGCCAGGAAACTTCATCAATATTCTACATAGCAACAGATCATAGCATGGAGGAACACTGCAGCTTTCCTAGTGGGCCAAGCAGGGCGAGTACATCTCATATCCAACCTCTTCTGCGTTCTCTCTAGCATCAAATTCCAAGTGCCTACCACTATAGTCAAGGATATCACCAATAAGGGGACATCATCAACAAGTTCAGACCACGGAAGAGGTATATGCATCCCATGCAACAACTGATAAACGAGAGGAAAACATCAAGAGACCTTCATTAACGCATTTCTGAACACCACCATACCAGCAAAATGGACCACGAGAACAACGTCTTTATTTAACACAAAAAATCCTACTAACTACTTGATCAATTGTAGTGGCGCACGACTCGTTGTCTAATTAGAAGTCTGATCGAAACACAGGATACTGGAATCATCACTAATCAGCAGTATTTTATATGATTTCTTTATAAAGTGGAGTAGCCGAGTCTCTCCTTGACACAATTCTTATCTGTTCTGAGAGGTTATGTGAAAAAATATTAAAAGTGAACGTAGCAAAAAAAAAAAGATGGTAACAAATTCTTTGTAGAGAAGCATTGGATAACTGACTGGAGGGACTGATTATAGAGAAGATGAGTGCATTCGGTATTTGGGAATGAGCATGTCATATATAGATCTATGAATGATGGGGTGAATCATGGAATAGATGATGGGTAAAAAACAGTTGTGTTGAGGCGTCAGTGGAAAGAAAGAGAATTATCTATGGACAGAAAGGTAATGTCAGAATAATGAGGAAGTAACACGTTTATATATGTGGGAGATATGGGCTTTAAACCTTGAAGCAACCTAAGATTTCAAGTTTACCGGAAACCTACAAATAAAAAAGATCTCACACACAATCAGAACTAGGAAAGAAACTTCTTCACACCATTCCCAGCAACCCCAGACCTGCCAGAATGTACGGTCTGCCAAAACTCACAAACCAGGTATCCCATTGAGGCCCATATCCTCGGGAATAGGCAGTGCTCCCCACCAAATCTCAGGAATTCT
>WNWK01041305.1:0-16518 GCA_009830355.1 Cherax destructor | reverse complement strand
TTCTTTTTGTCGTTATATGTCCTCCCTAACTCTCCTGTCCTCCAGTGTCGTCAGGACGTTTTCCCTTTTAACCCTTCCTCGAGGACATACTCCTTAGCCCGGGGACTAGCTTGTTGAAAACCTTTGCATTTCTCTAGTTTTTTACGTTTGGGGTGGGGGTTTCCCAAAACGGGGCGTACTCCAGTATTAACTACACAGTGTAAGGGTTTCAGAACGATTTTATTAAGATGTCGGAATGCTGTTCTTAGGTTTGCTAGGTGTCCGTATGCTGCAGCAGTTATTTGGTTGATGTCTGGGAGATTTTCCTGGTGTTATACTACCCCAAGATTTTTTTTCCTTATTGGGGTTTGTAGTCTCTGGCCCCTAGACTGTACTCCGTCTGCGGTTTTCTTTCCCCTTTCCCCCAACTTCATGACTTTCCCCGGGGGGTTAACCCGGGAGCCAATTGCGGGACCAGGGTTGCATGTCCAGATCCCTTTGTAGTTCTGCCTGGTCCTCGTCCGATTGAATTCTTCTCATCAACTTCACATCATCTGCAAACGGGGAACTTGGGAGTCATTCCTTCCGTCATTCGTTCAAAATACCAGAAACAGCACCGGTCCTAGGACTGACCCTGTGGAACCCCACTGTCACCGGCGCCCCCCCTTGACACCTCGCCACGTACCATGACTCGCTGTTCTTCCTGACAGGTATTCCCATTTGTAGTGCCTTCCTGTGTGTGTGTGTGTGTGTGTGTGTGTGTTTTTAATCCTCAGTATAAAAAAAAAACGAAGGTAAAATATTTGTGCTTTAAATTTTTAGCTTAAATGTATTGGGAATCACTACAAATTTAGGTCATCTTTTTTGTAAATAAAAAATTATTTTGACGATTGGGGAGAGGGAAGAGGGCGGGGTTGGGGGGGGGTGGAAGTGATCCCTTAATTTTGGTCTCTCGAGGTGACACTTCGATGTCTTCCGAACGATCCTGAGGGGAGGGACATCCCCGACGCCTCACAATCACAGGGATGTCTTCTTCGTACGTCACACTTCCGCGCAGGGTCCTCATGAAGGATCCTGGGGGGGCTTTCCGCCTGGCCCTCACCCAAGCATCCTTCGGGGGGTCTGACGCCCCGGTGGGCATCGATCCAGGCTGGGTGTGTCTCTTTGCGAGGTATTTAATGAAGCCCCGTCCCCAACCTTCCCGAAGCCTCCCCCCTTCGAGGATCTCGTTCGTGGGTGTCATGTTCGGGTGGCTTGAGACCGATAAGGAGCGCACACGTCGTACCGCCAAAGGTTTATTCCCTGGAGGACGCGGGAGCGTGATGGAGGGGGGAACAAGAACACACACCCTTCCCCGCTTTTCTGATCAACAACTCAGATAATTTATATGGGCAACCCCTGAGCCTTTTTCTTTTGGTACTCACTGGCACTGGTCAATGATTTGTTCTGACTGGCACTCATACTGGTGACAGGACAAACCCCAACTTTTTCTTCTGGACTCACTGGCACTGGCGTAATTTGTTGACGGACCATACTGGTGACATGGACAACCTCTGAGTCTTGTTCTTCTGGCCCCCTGGGACTGGTCATAATTTGTTCTATGGCACTATCTTGACATGGGCAACCCTTTTTGTTCTTCTGGCACTCACTGGCACTGGTCAGTAATTTGTTCTGATGGCACTCATTCTGGTGACCAGAAACACTATCAACACTGCTGATTTAAACACAATTTGGTTTACCATGTTGTAGTTCCCCCACACGAAAAAAAAAGTCACAAGAAACACAGCTTATAACCCACAGTTGATGGAGTATAATTGAAGCTGACACTAAGTGGTGACCAGAAACACTACTCAACACTACTGACATCAACACAACAACTGAAGTTTTCAGAAAACCCATCTAAACGCTATAAAAATTTTTAAAATTTCCACAAATTATTGATTAGGATAGACAGAAAACATTTTTTTTAGAATATAAGAGTAACAAACACAACGGGAAAAGCATTAGCGTGATGGAGCGACCGATTCCAGTTTATGCCCCGATCAGTCAAGCTATTGGTGCTGGGGAGCACTGCAACGTGAGCATGACTGCAGCAGTAGTATGGCTAGCGATAACACATCGCTGCTTGGTTTAAAACCCATCAAGCTGAGGTTTTGATGCCAAACACTGCGGTGTTGTTGATGCCCCCTAAGCTGAGGTTGGATCCAAACACTAAGCTGAGTGTTGTTGATGCCCCCGCGAGTGTTGTTGATCCAAACACTCAAGCTGAGTGCTGTTGTGCCAAACACTCAAGCTGAGTGCTGTTGATGCAAACACTCGCGAGTGTTGTTGATGCGAAACACTGCGAGTGCTGTTGATGCCAAAAACCCCGCGGTGCTTTTATGCCAAACACCGCGAGGTTTTTGAAAACACCGCGAGTGTTGTTGATGCAAAAATCAAGCTGAGGTTGTTGATGCCAAACACTAAGCTGAGTGTTGTTGATGCGAAAAAACCGCTGAGTGGTTGAGGAAACACCCGCCGGTCTTGTTGAGGAAACACCGCTGAGTGTTGTTGATGCCAAAAACTTTAGCGATTTGGGATGCCAAACACTGTGAGTGTTATTGATGCAAACACTGCTGAGTGTTGTTGATGCCAAACACTGGGTGAGTGTTTTGATGCCAAACACTGAAGCTGAGGTTTTTGATGCCAAACACTCAACAGGGTTTTTATGCCAAAAACTGCGATTTTGGGGTAAACACTGCGAGGTTTTGATGCCAAACCTGCTGAGGGGTTTATGGGAAAAACTCAAGCTGGTGTTGTTGTGAAACCTGTATGGATAAACACTCAAGCTGAGTGCTGTTTATGCCAAACACTCAAGCTGAGTGTGTTGATGCCAAACACTGCTGATGTGTTGATGCCAAACACCGCTGGGTTGTTGATAAAAACTCAAGCTGAGTGTTGTTGATGCAAGCACCCGCTGAGTGTTGTTGATGAAACACTGAAGCTGAGTGTTGTTGATGCGAAACACCGCTGGTCTTGGATCGAAACACTCAAGCTGAGTCTTGTTGATCGAAACACTCAAGCGAGTTTTTTGATGCCAAACACCGCTGAGTTTTTGATCCAACACTAAGCTGAGTGCTGTTGATCCAAACACTGAAGCTGAGTGCTGTTGATAAACACCGCATGTTGTTGATCCAAACACTGTTTAGGGGTTGATGGAAAAAACTCAAGCTGAGTGTTGTTGATCAAACACCGCGAGTTTGTTTATAAACACCGCGAGTGTTGTTGATGCCAAACACCGCTGAGTGTTGTTGATCCAAACACTGCTGAGTGTTGTTGATGCCAAAAACTCAAGCTGAGTGTTGTTGATGCCCAAAAACTGCTGAGGTTGTTGATGCCAAAACCGCAGTGTTGTTGATGCCAAACATGAAGCTGGGTTATTGATGCAAAACCGCTGAGTGCTGTTGATGCCAAACACTGAAGCTGAGTGCTGTTGATGCCCAAAAACTCAAGCTGATGTTTTATCCAAAAACCTGTTGTTGAGAAAAACCAATGAGGGTTTATGCCAAACACCCCAAACTGAGTGTTGTTGATGCCAAACACTGCTGAGGTTGTTGATGCCAAAAACTAAGCTGAGTTTGGGTTTATGCGAAACACCGCTGAGTGTTGTTGTCCAAACACTCAAGCTGAGGTTGTTGATGCTAAACACCGCTGAGTGTTGTTGTGAAACCTCAACTGAGGTTTTGATCCAAAAAAATGAAGGGATGTTTTTGATGCCAAAAACTGAAGCTGGTGTTGTTGATGCCAAACACTCAAGCTGGTGTTGTTGATGCCAAACACTGGCTGAGGTTGTTGATGCCAAACACCCCGCCGAGTGTTGTTGATCGAAACACTGCTGAGTGCGTTGATCCAAAAACTGAAGCTGATGCTTGATGCCAAACACCGCTGAGGTTGTTGATGGGCACCATGATGTTGGATGCGAAAACCCGCTGAGTGCTGTTATGGGGCCCCAAGCTGAGTGCTGTTGATGCGAAACCCGCAGTGCTGTTGATGCCAAACACTAAGCTGGGTTTGGATAAACACTGCTGAGGTTTACAAAAACGAAGCTGAGTGTTGTTGATGCCAAACACTAAACTGAGTGTTGTTGATGCCAAACACTCAAGGGGGGTTTTGATCCAAACACTGGGGGGTGTTGTTGATGCCAAAAAAATCGCTGAGGTTGTTGTCCCCCAAAACTGAAGCTGAGTGTTGTTGATGCCAAAAAACTGAAGCTGAGGTTTTGGATCCAAAACCCGCGGGTGTTGTTGATGCCAAACACTCAAGGGGGTTTTATGCCAAACACCAAGCTGAGTGTTGTTGATCCAAAAACTGAACTGAGTGTTGTTGATGCCAAACACTGAAGCGAGTGTTGTTGATGCCAAAAACCAAGGGGGGTTTTGATAAACACTCAAGGGGGGTGCTGTTGATGCCAAACACCAAGGGGTGTTGGATGCCCAAAAATCAAGGGGGGTTGTTGATGCCAAACACTCAAAGGGGGTGTTGTTGATGAAAAACTCCCAAACTGAGGTTTATGCCAAAAATCAAGGGGTTTGATGCCAAAAACCGCTGAGGTTTTTGATGCCCAAAAACTGGCTGAGTGTTGTTGATGCCAAAAACTGAAGGGGGTTGATGCCAACCTCAAAAGGGTGTTGATGCCAAAAATAAACGGGCTGTTGATGCCAAACACTCAAGCTGAGTGTTGTTGATGCAAACCTGCTGAGTGTTGTTGATGCGAAACACTGCTGAGTGCGTTTATGAAACCCGCTAGGCGTTTATGCCAAAAACCGCAGGGTTTTTGATGCAAACACCGCTGAGGTTGGATAAACCGAAGCTGAGGTTGTTGATGCCAAACACTGAAGCGAGTGTTGTTATGCCAAAAACCGCGGAGGTTTTTGATCCAAAAACTCAAGGGTGTTTTGATGCCAAAACCGTGAGGGTTGATAAAAACTCAAGCTGAGTGCTGTTGATGCGAAACACCCGCGAGGTTGTTGATGAAACACTGCGATGTTGTTGATGCCAAACACTAAGCGAGTGCTTTTATGCCAAACACCGCTGAGTGCTGTTGATGCCAAACACCAAGCTGAGGGGTTTTTGATCCAAACACCAAATGAGTGTTGTTGATCCCAAAAAAAACCCAAATGAGGGTTTTTGATCCAAACACTCCGAGTGTTGTTGATGTAAACACTGAAGCTGAGGTTGTTGATCCCAAACACTGGCGAGTGTTGTTGATGCCAAACACTCGCGGAGTGTTGTTGATGCCAAACACCAAGCGGAGTGTTGTTGACCCAAACACCCCCAGGTTGTTGATCCCAAACACTGAATGATGTTGTCCAAACACTGAAGCTGAGTGTTGTTGATCCCAAACACCGGATGTTGTTGAGAAAACACTCAAGGGAGGTGTTGACCAAACACCAAGGGGGTTTGTTGATGCCAAACACCAAGGGATTTTGGTTGACAAACACCCGCGGAGGTTGTTGATCCCTAACACTAAAGGGGGTGTTGTTGAGAAACACTAAAGGGAGTGTTGTTGATCCCAAACACTCAAGGGGAGGTTGTTGATCCCAAAACCCTCAAGCGGAGGTTGTTGATCCCAAACACTCAAGCGGAGTGTTGTTGATGCCAAACACTCAAGCAGTGTGTTGATGCCAAACACGATTTTTTTTTTGTTGACTTTCAAAAAATGATTGGAAAAGTTTTTTTTATTATTATTAATATTTTTTTTTTAATCTTCTTTAATAATAATAATAATTAATAATAATTTTTATTTTTTTATTTTTTACTATGATTATTTGGGTTTCGCTTCTTTGGGTTTTAAAAGAGACACCAGGGAGCCCCGTTTTCTGCTACAGATCAACGGAATATCCCCACTTCAACAACGGGGCTTCTCAACGGTTAATGCCACCTTTTAAAGGGCGAAGTTTTCAACGGGGTAACGTCACTTTTCAACCAATAACGCCACCCCTTTTTAAATTTCCACGCCACCCCCTTTGGTTAACTGTACACTTCAACGGGGTTAACATTAAAAAAGCCAGTTTACCAGCTTCTGAAACTATGGATCCTCACATGTTTTTTTAAAGTTTTCTTCTGCCTGGATTTTTAGTTGATGGGGGTCTGGCAGACGGAGGACCGAGCCTCCCTCACGCCTGATGATGCCACGGTTTTTCCGCTTCAAATAAATAAAAAATTTTTGCATATATAAACGTCCAAATCCCATATATATATATATATATATATATATATATATATATATATATATATATATATATATATATATATAATAAAAAAAACCGCCTCAGATACCCCTTTAAAAGAACAATATAATAATAACAGTTTTTTGCATTTTCAAACCCGACATCCCATATTTTTTTTAGAAATATTCACTATGCAAAAAATAAATTTAAAAAATTTTTTAAAAAAAAGGCAAAATTTTTACATAGTTTAAATTGGGGGTAATGGCCCCCCCAGGAGCGCCATTACTGTTTGGGCACCTTTTGTATCACTTACTGCTCCCCCAAACTAATACAAAAAAATTTTTTTTTACATTATATTGATAATTGGGTTTTGTTTACATCCCTCTTGTTGTAAAACATGAGAGATTTTATGTCTTTGTATATACATAAGAGATGTGTATTTTTGTATATACTTTTGAGAGATGTGTATGTCTTTTTGTATATCCCTGATTGTTCTTCTTTATATAATATATATATATATATATATATATAAAATATATATATATATATATATATATATATATATATATAAACACTGGGGTTTACATTATTTACTCTTCTAGGTATTAAAGATTTTTACAAGTACAGCCTTAATGACCCTGTGAAGTAGATAGATTTGAAACTTGATCCCCCAACCACAGTACACAGAATCAAGGGAAATAATATTGAAATATTCAACAGGAACAACAGCGAGAAAAGAGCACACAACAGGAAGCAACAGTAAAAAAAAACACACAACAGGAAGCAACAGTAGGAAAGAACACAACACGAAGCAACAGTGAGGAAAAAAACAAAGCCAGGAAAAGCAAAAAGGGAGGAAAGAAAAAAGGGGGGAAAGGGGGGGGAAAGAGCACACAACGGGGAGGAAGAGAACAAACAGGGAGGAAGAGAGCACAAACAGGAAAAGAAGCACCAACAGGGGGGAAGAGGGGCACAACAGGGAAGAAAAAAAGGGGGGCCAAACCCCCAAACGGGGAGGGAACAAAAAAGGGGAAAGGAAAAAGGGAAGAGGCACACAACAGGGAGGAAGAGAAACAACAGGGAGGAAAGAGAAAAAAAAACACAAACAGGGAGGAAGAGAGCACACAACAGGGGGGAAAAAAAAAAAGGGGGGAAGGAACAAAAAACAGGAAGAGAGCACACAACAGGGAGGAAGAGAGCACAAACGGGGAGGAAGAGAGCACATAACAGGGGGGGAAGAGCACACAACAGGGAGGAAGAGAGCACACAACAGGGAGAGAAAAAGGGAAAAAACACAAACAGGGGGGAAGGGCACAAACGGGGAGGAAGAAAAACACAAACAGGGAGGAAGGAGCACACAACGGGGAGGAAGAGGACATAACGGGGAGGAAGAGAACACAACAGGGAGGAAGAGAGCAAAACAACAGGAAAAGACACACAACAGGGAGGAAGAGAGCACACAACAGGGAGGAAGAGAACACAAACGGGGAGGAAAAAAAGGAAAACAAACAACAGGGAGGAAGAGAGAAACAACAGGGAAAAAGAAAAAAAGGGGGGCACAAACAGGGAGGAAGAGAGCCCCAAAACAAAAAAAAAGGGAGGAAGAGAGCAACAACAGGGAGAAAGAAACACACAACAGGGAGGGGGAAAAAAAGGGAAAAACACAAACGGGGAGGAAGAGAACACAAAACAAAAAAAAAAGGAAAGAAAAAAGGGGGGAAAAACACAACGGGGAAAGAAAAAAAGGGGGGGGCCAACAACAGGGAGGAAGAGAGCACACAAGGGGGAGGAAGAGAGACATAACGGGGGAAAGAGAGAAAAAAGGGGAAAAGAAAACCAGGGGGGAAAAAAAAAAGGGGGGAAAGGAACACAACGGGGAAAGGACAAAACAGGGAGGAGCACACAACAGGGGGGAAAGAGAAAAAAAACAAAACAGGAAAAGAGCACACAACGGGGAAAAGGAAAAAAAGGGGGGAAGAACAAAACAGGGAGGAAGAGAACACACAAAGGGAGGAAGAAAACACACAACGGGGAGAAAAAAACACACAACGGGGAGGAAGAGACACACAACGGGGAGGAAGAGAGCACAAACAGGGAGGAAGAGACACACAACAGGGAGAAAGAAAAACCACAACGGGGAGGAAGAGACACAAACAGGGAGGAAGAGAGCACACAACAGGGGGAAGGAGACTAAAAAGGGGGGAAAGAGAACACAACAGGGAGGAAGAGAGACAAACAGGAGGAAGAGAACAAAACGGGGAGAAAGAGAACAAAAACAAAAGGAGAAAAAAGGGAGGGGGGCACACAACGGGGAGGAAAAAGGCACACAACAGGGAGGAAGAGAGCACAACAGGGAAAGAGAACACAACAGGGAGGAAAAAACAAACAACGGGGAAAAAGCACAAACGGGGAAAAAGAAAAAGGGGAAAGGAGAAAAAGGGGGGAAAAGGACAACGGGGAGGAAAGCACAAAACAGGGGGGAAGGAAAAAGGGGGGAAGGGCACAAAGGGGGGGCAAAAAAGGGAGGAAGAGAGCACACAACAGGGGGGAAGAGACACACAACGGGGAGGAAGAGAAACCAAAAAAAAGGGGAGGAAGGGGCACAAAACAGGGAGGAAGAGAGCACAAACAGGAGGAAGAGACACAAAAAGGGAGGAAGAGAGCACAAACAGGGAGGAAGAGAACAACAAAAGGAGAAAAAGGGAAAAAACACACAACAGGGAGGAAGAGAGCACAAACAGGAGGAAGAGAGACACAACAGGGAGGAAGAGCACACAACAGGGAGGAAGAGAGCACACAACAGGGGGGGAAAAAAATGTTTAAGTCTTACACTATCGTTCTTTTTTTCCTGGACAATGCCTAAATTTTTTAGAGGGAGGGGAGAGGAAGGAAGGGGGAGGGGGGGGAGGGAGAGGAGAGGGGGGGGAGAAGGAGGAATCACTCCAACTATTTTTTATCCCCCAGCTCCACCTCATGAAGGTTATCTAAAGTCTATGGTCCTGGTCCCGGTCTGGGACTGGGACCGGGAGCGTTGTACAACACAGTCTCATGCAAAAACACCCCTTGCATGTCACAGCTGACTAATCAGGAACTAACTTCAGAAATATCCCCTTGAAGACAGCCTAAGCTTGGTAATTCCCCTTATGAAAGACGGGACGTTGTTAAATAGTCTTGTTTTTTATCCCTTTAAGAATATTTTATATCTCTACTATTCTTTGGGAGTTATTTTCATTTTTGTCGAGCCTTGAGAGAAATTTCTGTGTGTAAAATTGCCCCCCAAGATGCCACCCACACCAGTCCACAACACCAAGCCAGGTACCTATTTACGTAGGTGAACGGGGACAGCAGGTGTGGAAACATCCCCAAATTTTCCACCCATCCCGGGATTGAACCAAGGTCACCCAGTGCCACCACCCCTTTACTCTACACCTCCTGGTTTTTGCAGCCTTGGCTGGATTCTTCACACCCACTAAAACATATTAACTCCCGAGGACCAATAACAATTGATTTTCGGGGCTTTTAAAACCCATCCTTTCAAACCTCCAAGACGGGGAAAAGTCTTCAAGAAGATTTTTCGACGAAAACAAATGAACCTGGGTATACTTTAAACTTTTTTTTGTACAATAAACTTGGTGATTTTCGGGGGAAGTCCGAAGGAACGAAAATTGAAACCCCCTCTCCCCAAAGGTCGGGGGTCGGGTCCCCGGGGTTAGCTCAGTGGTCAGACACCGAGATGGGGCCCGTGGTTGGGTACCAAAAAGGGGGGGAGGGAGGGAGGGAGGGAGGGAGAGAGAGAGAGAGAGAGAGAGAGAGAGAGAGAGAGAGAGAGAGAGAGAGAGAGAGAGAGAGAGAGAGAATAATCTCTCCAGTTTGCAACAAAAGAGACTTATAACCTTCACCTTTATTAAAGGGGTCCAGCCATCATCATAGACATACCACTGTTACCCGTCCTGCCCTGAACACTTCTGTTTTCTGTCCTGCCCTGAACACCTCTGTTATCTGTCCTGCCCTGAACACTTTTGTTATCTGTCCTGCCCTGAACACCTCTGTTACCTGTCCGCCCTGAAACTTGTTTTCTGTCCTGCCCAACACCTTTTATCTGTCCTGCCCTGAACACTTTTGTTATCTGTCCTGCCCTGAACACCCGATTTCCTGCCCTGAACATTTTGTTATCTGTCCTGCCCTGAACACCTCTGTTATCTGTCCCCCTGAACACTTTGTTACCTGTCCTGCCCTGAACACTTCTGTTACCTGTCCTGCCCAACACCTCTGTTATCTGTCCTGCCCTGAACCCCTCTTTAAGTCCTGCCCTAAACCCTTTTGTTATCTGTCCTGCCCTAACACCTCTGTTATGTCCTGCCCTGAACACTTCTGTTATCGGGTCCTCCCCTGAACACCTCTGTTATCTGTCCTGCCCTGAACACTTCTGTTATCTGTCCTGCCCAACACCTCTGTTATCTGTCCTGCCCTGAACACTTCTATCTGTCCTGCCCTGAACACCCTTATCGTCCTGCCCTGAACACCTCTTTCCTGTCCGCCCTGAACACCTCTGTTACCTGTCCTGCCCTGAACACCTCTGTTATCTGTCCTGTTCCTGTTCTGTCTCAACACCCCCATGCCCCTCGGGCCCTGTTCACTGACTTCTCAAAAACCGTTTGACTGCACGTCTAAACCCGTGTTATCACTGTCTCAACACTCGTGTTGACTGCACTGTCTCAACCCCCGGGACTGCATTCTAAACCCGTGTTGACTGCACTGTTAAACACTCGTGTTGATGCACTGTCCAACACTGTGTTGATGCACCCCAACACTGTGTTGACTCCCTGTCTCAACACTTTTTGATATCTCAACACTGTTGACCACTGTCTCAACACTGTGCGCACTGTCTCAACACTGTGTTGATGCACCCCCAACACTCTTGACTGCACTTCTCAACACTCGTGTTCACTGCATGTCTCAACACTGTGTTCGCACTGTCTCAACACTCGTGTTGACTGCACTGTCTAAACACCGTGTTCATTGCACTGTCTCAACACTCGTGTTGACTGCACTGTCTCAACACTCGTGTTGACTGCCTCAAATCGTGTTCACTGCACTGTCTCAACACTCGTGTTGACTGCATTCTCAACACTCGTGTTCACTGCACTGTCTAAACACTGTGTTGACTGCACTGTCTCAACACTGTGTTCATGCACTATCTCAAACACTCGGGACTGCACTGTCCAACACTCGTGTTCACTGCACTGTCTCAACACTGTGTTCACTGCACTGTCCAACACTCGTGTTCACTGTTCTGCGCTGCGTCACACGGGAAACGTGCAAGAGACGGGAAACAGCGTAGGAGCGGGGCCCTACCACCCAATTTTTTCTTTACCTTCTTCCTGCCTCCTGATTTCACTTTAAACTTCCAATCATAGTTTTCCTCATTGATCTGTTTTTACAAATTTTGGGTTCCACCAGTTTAGTCTATCCTCTCTCCCTTCCAACCTCCTCTCTTTAACTTTTTTTCCATTTTCCCTGCTTCCACCCTTTCTAAGAACAAACCCCCACTGGTCGATTTTATTAATACGTATATATGTGGCCCTCAGGGTTTCCTTCAAGGAAATGTAATCAATCACAAGACCCAGGTTTGGTCCAGACTGCTATAACAAGACACTCTGGGCCACCTAGTCCGCCCAGAGATCTGGGCCCACCTTGGATGGGGCCAGACCTCTAAAAAACCCTTGGGCCCCCAGTCCAGCTAACCTGGGAGGTAACCCATTATAATCCAAAAACCAGGAAAGTCTTGTGATTGTAGATAAAAAATACATTTACTTCTACACTGAGAAAGATTGAGTGACCTCTGTGCCCCGGGTTTAAAGATAATACATGTGTATACCTGGGGGGTGTTAGGGGTCAACGCACCGCTGCCAGGTCCTCGACTAAGCCTCCCGGTGAATCAGGGCCTGAACATCCAGGGTGTTAATGCTGGGCAGTAGCAGGATCCAAGATCCGCTGTGGGCGGGGATAATGTTTCCATATATAATATATATATATATATATATATATTTATATATATATATATATTAGACATGAGGAGGTCAATGACATCATAAAGAGAAACCCCAAGCCCGTTGCCCAGCTCAACGGGAACCCCCCAAGAGAGGTCTGATGGGAAATCAAAAGCGTCCTGATGGAGCCACTATGCTACCCTGGGAAAGGGTGGTAAGAAGATTGTTGGGGCACACCGGGTCCAATGGGACACCTCGCAATCTGAGCCGAAGGGGGTGGACCCCGACGGGGAGACCCAGAAGACTGCAAAATGAAGGCCTTCCCCCTTTCTATAACTTCATCCCCAAAAGGGTGGAAAACCCCCGGAGCATGGGGCAAGTGTGCTCAAAGTTTCTTGGGCCGGGGGAAAAAATCATCATAGAAACCAAGGACCACAGGGTGACCAGCTTCCTCTTTCAGAGACTCAGTGTTGCGATCCAGAAAAAATGCCTACTGCTTTTCGGGGCAGGGAGCCCACTGCCGGGGAGGGGAAAAATTTTTGACATGTAGCCTGAGTTGTTATCTATGTTGTTTTACCCCCATTGTGTTCTTGTTTTTTGGTCTTGAAATAAATTTTATACATATTCAAAAGAGGGGGGTGGTGGGGGAAGTGGAATTTTCAAATGGCTTCAGAAAGAAATCTAAAATTTTTCCCTTTGTTTTTATCCACTTCCCGAGGCTAGTTACTTTATCATAGAACTCCAGGAGGTTTGTTCCACAGGAGGGTTTCCCTATATCCGTGCTGTCTGTCGTTGATTATCCTGTTCTGCCCCAGATGCTCCACCATTCTTTTCCTGATGATTTTCTTTTAAGACTTTATAGGGAAATGTAAAGTGACATTTGGTCTATAGTTTGGGCCCCTTCTTTCTGTCTCCTTTTTAAAGATGGGGACTACTTTGGGCCCTTTTTTTCCTTTCTCAGGTAGCTGCCCAGTTTAAAGGGATGTGTTGAATATTAGGGGAAAGGCCCCTCAGAACCTCACCCTTTTTCCCCTAAAGGACCCAGGGGGAGATATTGTCCAGACCCATCCCCTTTTGGGAGGTATCAAGGTCACTGAGTAATTCCACCCCCCCAGTTGTTTTATGCCCTCCAGCACTTGATACATCCCTTGTTGGTGACCCCCCCTGTCCGTTACCCAGCTGCCTTCTGCCTCCATTGAATACTTCCTTAAACCTCGAGCTGAGCTCCTCCTCCTTTGATCAATTTGTGATTTCCCCCATCCCTCCCCTTTCCCCCATCACCGGGCCCTTTGACTGTTGTTTTCCCCATGTGACTGTACATCATTTTCCCGGGGTGACTTGTTTTCTTGGGAAGTTGTCATTTTCGGAAATTGTTTTTTGGGCGTCCTCTGTACCTGGGGCATACTGTTTTTACCCTTTTTCCACCCTTTTTGTTTATTTTTGTGTTCTATGATTTTGCCCCTTTTCCATTTTCTGACACTCTGAGCCTTCGCCTCCCTGCACCTTTGTGAAAACCCGGGGGCTCTTTCTAGTCTTCCCATTTAATCTTTTCCTTTGGGTAAAAACCCGTTCCTCTGCCTCCTTGCACTTTCCCGCCATATTCCATTCATTTCATTTACTGATTGTCCTTCCTTTTCCCTTTCCCCACAGAACCTCCTGCACCCTCATCCCCGTGTAGCCCCCTTTTTTAAAGTCGGGGTTTGTCTTTTTCACCCTTTTTTCCCCCTCTCCCCCTTAGCTTTTAAAGAAATTAAACCCTCCCCCAAATGGTTGTTGGCCCCGGGGGGCTCTCGTGTGTTTGTCCTCGATATCTGAGCTGCCCGGGGTGAAAAAATCCGGGTTTTTCCTTCCTTCCTCTCATCTGGTCTTTTCCTGACAGGGGCACCGGGTTTAAACCCCACGTCCATAATTTGGCCCCCGCCGGCCCCCCATTTTTGGTTTTCCCCCAGTGTTTCCCCAAAAAAAGGAAATCGCCCATGACCGTAATTTGCCTGCTCAGGGCCTTTTTCCCCCCCCCCAAAGGTGTCCAATTGTCGGTTGTTTATCTTTTCCCTCCTCCCCCGCCCCCTAAAATTCTGTGGGGGGTTATACATCTGTGCTCCCAGACGGGTTTAAAAAATAAATTTTTTTCTTCCAACATTTTCCCAACCCTTTCCGTGTGTGTGTGTGTGTGTGTGTGTGTGTGTGTGTGTGTGTGTGTGTGTGTGTGTACTAACCTATTTGTGGCTGCAGGGGCCGATTCATAGCTCATGGCCCCCCCCTCTTCACTGGTGCTACTAGGTCCCTTTTTTTTCCCTGCTCCATGAGATTTATCGTACCCCTTCTTTTGGGGTTTTGATAGATCCCCCCCCCCACCCTCACTCTTCAGATTTTCAAATTCCTGACAACTCATTTGAAGAATAAATTTTCCCAACATCCCCCGTGACTCATCTTTAGTTTTCAACTTACAGTTGTGACCCTTTTTTGCTTTTTCCGTTGTTGCTGTGACCCCTTTTGGGCCCCTTGTTTCTGTGACCCCTTTTTTTGGGGGACCCCCTTTTGCTATGGGGCCCCCGTTTTGTGTCCCCCTTTTTGCTGTGACCCTTTTTTAAAGTGTCCCCCTTTTTTACTGGGACCCCTTTTTTGTAACCCCCGGCTGTGTCCCCTTTTTTGTTGTGTTCCCTTTTTTGTTGTGACCCTTTTTTACTGTGTCCTCTTTTTGCTGTGTTCCCCTTTTTACTGTGGGCCCTTGTTGCTGTGGGCCCCTTGTTAATGTGTCCCCTTTTTCTGTGACCCTTTTTAGTGTCCCCTTGTTACTGTGACCCTTGTTGTTGTGAACCCCCGTTACTGGGGACCCCTTTTTACTGAACCCCCCGTTTTTGTGTCCCCTTTTTACTGGACCCCCCGTTTTTTTCCCCGTTACTGGACCCTCGTTGCTGTGTCACATTTTCTGAAACATTTTGTTTCCCCATCCATCTTTTAAATTCCTTTTTATTATATATGATTTTTATGGCTTTTCCCTATCCCCCCTGGGCCTCCAGTGCCCCCAGGATTTTTCTCCTTTAAAATTTCCCCGAGAATACCACTTTGCCTGGGGCTAGTCTTATTGCAAAACCCTTTTCACTTTCTCTAATTTCCTGACGTACACGGTGTACAGTGTACACCAGTGGACGGTGACAAACACACGGGTACATTAATCACATACAGAATGTGTTTTATGTGTGTGTATGTGAGTTGATTTCAGTGTGAGGTGCGTCAGCAGATGAAGTTTTGGGAAACAGCATACAGTGTGTGAGAAAAAAAAAGTGTGTATTTTGTAATTAGCAATGTGGTGGAAAATTACATACAGTGGTTGTGAGCGCATACAGGGGTATTGGGGAGTCAGCATACAGTGTGTATGTGTGTGAATCAGCATACAGTGTGTATGTGTGTGAGTCAGCATACAGTGTGTGGAAAAAACAGTGTGTATGTGTGTGAATCAGCCCGTGTGTATTTTTGAATCAAAAGGGGTGAGTCACAACAGTGTGGAGCCCCAAAACATGTAATTTTGTGAGCCCCATACAGGGGTATGGTGGAAACTGGGGTTTTTGTGTTAAAAAGCTTTCAGGGAAAATGTGTGTGGGAAACAGCATACAGGGGATGTGTGTGAATCCCGCATCAGGGGTATTTTGTAATCCAAAAGTGTGTATGTGTGTGAATCAGCATAAAAGGGGATGTGTGTGAATCAGCAAAAAAGTGTGTATGTGTGTGAATCAGAAAAGTGTAGCCCCATACAGTGTATGTGTGTAAAAGCATACAGGGAGTCAGTCGTTTTTGTGAGCCCCAAAGTGTGTATGTGTGTGAGAAATAATGTGTATGTGTGTGAATCAGCATACAGTGTGTTTTTGTGAGCCAACAGGGGTATGTGTGTGAACCCGCATACAGGGGTAGAATAATGGGGTATTTTGTGTGAACGCAACAGGGTGAGCCCGGGGAACAGTGTGTGAGCCCGCATACAGTGGTGGTGGTGGATTCAGGGGGTTGGGGTGTGAGCCAGCATCAGGGTGGTTTTGGGGGAAACAGCAAAAGTGTATGTGTGTAACCCGCATAAGGGATGTGTGTGAGTCAGCATACAGTGTGTATGTGTGTGAATCAGCATACAGTGTGTATGTGTGTGGGGAGCCAAAAGTGTGTATTTTGTGAGTCAGCATTAATGTGTATGTGTGTGAGTCACATACAGGGGTATGGTGTGAGTCAGCATACAGTGTGTGATTTTGGTGAGTCACATAATGTATTTTGTGTGAGTCACACAGGGGGGGGGAGTCAGCATACAGTGTGTATTTTGTGAGTCAAAAATAAAAGGGGATTTTGGTTAAAAACAT
>WNWK01041304.1:0-16518 GCA_009830355.1 Cherax destructor | reverse complement strand
TTGGTTTCCCCTGCCCCTTTTGGGGAACCATGGGCTCATCCTGGCTTTCGCTTCTCCTGTGTGTGTGTGTGTGTGTGTGTGTGTGTGTGAAATTACCAATTTGTCCCTCACCTAATTGTGGTGCAGGGGCCGAGACTCAGCCCTGGCCCCGCCCTTCGCTGTCCGCCACTGGGTCTCGGGGCTCTCCCTGCTCCATGAGCTTATCATACCTGGGTCTTAAAACATGTATGGTCTGCCTCCACTATATTTTTCCAGACTATTCCACTTCCGACTACTCTGTGGCTGAAGAAATGCTTCTAACATCCCTTTGACTCATCTGAGTCTTCAGCTTCCGGGGCCCTTGTTTCTGTGTCTCTCTGGAACATCCTGTCCTTTGTGTGTGTGTGTGTGTGTGTGTGTGTGTGTTTTTATGTGTGTGTTTTCTTATAGATATGCGGAATTTCCCGAATAAGATGAACTCACTACAAATTAATAGCAAATTTTTTTTCATTAAAAATAATATAATGCTTTTTTTTTTGGACCGAACCAACTTAGAAACCTCACCAAACCTCCCTAAAATTAATGCAGTTTCTGCTATCATTGGTCAACTTAAATCATATATTTCATAATTTAAATCTCTGAAATATTCTCCTTTCATTATGTTCATATCAATTTCCGCTGAATAATGGCAAAAAAAATTTTCATTCGGCAAAGTACCTACCAAACCTAGAGATACTCAACCCCCCTCGAGGTTTTTTTGGGCATCTTGAATTGCTTGATCGTGATTTTTCCAAAATATATATATATATACATATATTGGGATGTTTAAAGGGCGGGGATGAAGTGCAGATGATAAGAAAAAGTGATTGCAAAGGTATGAATGAAAAGAATTTGGGATGTCCTCCCTAAGCGAAACAAAGCTGAAGGGGTAGGGAGTTTCAGGGGGGAAAATAAAGGGGATTAAGTCAGAGTGTCTGAGAGTTAGAGCTAAGGAAGGATAACAATAAAGGATCAGTTATGGAGAGAGAAGAGGAATATAAATGTATAAATTAAAGGATTATGGGATTAAAAAAAGGGGTTGGATGTGTAGAGAGGAGGTAGAGGGAGAGAGAAAATTTTGGGGGAGATGTTATGGGGTTTTAGGAGGTTTGAGACAAGGAGAGAGGATAAATAAGTATACAAGATAGGATATAGACCGTAGATAGTTTTTTGGGAACCATGTATTGGAGATAAAAGATTTATAGACTTCGGATGTACATGTTTATACGGGGACCACAGATATATCAGATCACTTTTAGTTGTAGACAGGAGATTTAAAAGGTGATTGATACAAGGAAATGGAAGCAGCAAGAAAGAGAAAAGAAGGTTTATAAATTAAAGGAGGAGGCAGTTAGGGTAAGATATAAACAACTGTTAGAGTGTTCAGCAGAAGTTTGTGGTTACAGGAAAGTGCATTTGAATGGGGTGATGTAAAGAGAGTAGTAAGAGAAAAAGAGATATGAGAGGTTTTTACAAAGTAGAAGTGAGGCAAGGGGAGAAGAGTATATGGAAAGAAAAAGAGAGGTTAAGAGAGTGGTGAAGCAATGTAAAAGAGAGCAAATGAGAGAGTGGGGGAGATGTTATCAACAAATTTTGTTGAAAATAAGAAAAGGTTTTTGGGGTGAGATTAATAAGTTGGGGGAAGCCTAGGGAAAAAAATGGATTTAACAGTTAAAAATAGGAGAGGAGAGTAAATGGAGAGTTAGAGGTATGGGAAGATGGAGGGAATATTTTGATTAATTGTTAAATGTTGATGAAGACAGGAAGCTGTGATTTCGTGTATAGGGCAAGGAGGGAAAAACATCTTGTAGGAGTGAGGAAGTGCCAGTTGTGGGGGGTAGGGAAGTTCGTGAGGCAGTGGGTAGAATGAAAGGTGGTAAGGCAGCTGGGATTATGATAAAGATAGAAATGTTAAAAGCAGGTGGGATATAGTTTTGGAGTGGTTGGTGTTTATATTTAATAAATGTATGGAAGAGGGTAATTACCTGGGGACTGGCAGAGAGAGAGAACATTTCAGAGACACACGGGCGCATACCTACCACTGGACATTCAAAAGACACGCATGCAGCTAGCTGCATCCTTGAGATACCACTGCCACGAGTGTCCTCGGATCACGAGAAAAACATAAAGCTTAGCTGCATGCGTGGTCTTTGTAGGATCGCTGGCCCAGTGGTAAGGTGATGCAACATTGTGTTGTCTGGAGGCGGTACAATGTTCGTAGGGTCGAATCCGGGCCTGCCGCAGTTTGGTAAATGATTTAAAATCACTTGTTTCGATATATATATATATATATATATATATATATATATATATATATATATATATATATATATATATATATATATATATATATATATATATATATATATATATATATATATATATATACATATATATACATACATACATACATATATATATATATATATATATATATATATATATATATATATATATATATATATATATATATATATATATATTATATATATATGATCCAGAACATTAGGGCTGTTTTACCAAGGGCAATGAGCCATTGATCCAGCCAACAGCACTCTCCTTGGTGCTCCTCTTGGCCCAATGCCATCGATCTGGTCCTGGAAAAATCTCAGACCTCAGGACGATGGAAGGCAGGATGAAAGACATCGATACACATGATGCCTTCTACCTAATCACCAGGTGCCTGTCAACCCCAAAACTTACTTACTTCCTGAGATGCTCCCCAGCCTTCACCAGTCCGAAACTCAAGGAATATGACTCTCTCCTGAAGACCATGCTAGAGAGTGTATTGAATCTTTCCCTCGAAGATGGACAGCTGTTGCAAGCCTCACTCCAGTCAGGCTTGGGGCTGGGAGTACGCAAATCCTCCCAGATTGCCCTACCAGCTTTCTTATCCTCTTCCATAGCATCAAATGAGCTAATAAAACAAATTCTTCCAGACAACCTCAGTGATTCAGCGGGAGTACAGAACCCTAGCTACACCAGTGCCATCACTGAATGGGAGACTATTGCTGCTCCAACACCAAAACCTAGTGAAGAACTGGCCTACAAACAGTCAAGCTGGGATGGCCCCATCACTGAAAAGATACTTGCCAACATGCTTAGGGCTGTAACATCAGACAGGGAGACTGCCCGTCTCCTAGCTTTGAGTGCACATCACTCTGGGGACTTCCTCCAAACAGTTCCCATTTCGGCCATGGGAACACGCCTCGACCCTAAGACCCTCCCGTATTGCAGTGGCTCTGCACCTTGCTGCTCCAATTCACGGAATATACGTGTATTTGCGGCAATGCGCAAGCCGACCAATATGGTCTACATGGTCTTAATTGTTCCAAAACCAAGGGCTGGCATCCAAGACACAATGAAGTCAACGACATCATAAAGAGAACCCTTGCTACAGCTGGATGCCCAGCAGAGAGAGCCCCGATCACTAGCAGCCAACAGCACCCACAACCCAGAAAGCCTCCCCGACAGGATCACCATCTATCCTTGGAAGAATGGCAAGCTCTTAGCATGGGATTATAACTGTGTGTCGACACTGGCTGACACCTACATCCATCACAGTGTCGGGCGACAGGGAGGAGCTGCTGACCACAGAGAGGAGTACAAGATCGGCAAGTACAGGGACATAAGCCAACAGTATCAATTTGTCCCAGTGGGATCAGAGACCTTGGGAGCGTGGGAAAAATGCAACACGTTTCCTTAAAGAACTGGGTTCCCAGACTCATCGACACCACCAGGGACCCAAGGGCGGCAACTTTCATGCTCCAGCGCCTCAGCGTGGCCCTCCAGAGGGAAAATGCATGCTGCATACTGGACTCGCGTCTGGCTTCGGAGGAGCTGGAAGAGATTCATAACCTTTGATATATTGTACCAATGTAATAATTTTCATGTTTGTGATTTCTGTCAATGTATTCTGTCTATTAATAAAGCACTTGTACTATATATATATATGTATATATATATATATATATATATATATATATATATATATATATATATATATATATATAAGATGGGGTTTACCTGAAGTTTACCTGGAGAGAATTCCAAGGGTCAACGCGTTGGGCCCGGTCTGTGACCAGGCCTCATGTTGGACCAGAGCCTGATCAACCAGGCTATTACTGCTGGCCGCATGCAGTCCAACGTACGAACCACAGCCTGGCTGGTCAGGTACCGACTTTAGGTGCCTGTCCAGTGCCTGCTTGAAGACAGCCAGGGTTTGTTGGTAATCCCCTGATGTATGCTGGGAGGCAGTTGAACAATCTTGGGCCCTGACACTTATTGTGTTGTCCCTCAACGTGCTAGTGGCACCCCTGCTCTTCATTGGGGGATGTTTCATCGCCTGCCGAGTCTTTTGCTTTCTGTACGGAGTGATTTTTGTGTGCAAGTTTGGTACTAATCCCTCGAGAATTTTCCATGTGTATATAATAATGTATCTCTCCGCCTGCGTTCTAGAGAGTACAGGTTTAGGAACTTCAAGCGTTCCCAGTAGTTGAGGTGGTTTATCGCACTTATGCGTGTGGTGAAGGTTCTCTGCACATTTTCAAGGTCAGCAATTTCACCCGCCTTGAAAGGTGCAGTTATGTGCAGGAGAAGTGGAATATTCAAATGGCTTCAAGAAGAAATCCAAACATTCTTCCTTGAAGCCTTTTAATCCACTTTTCCGAGGCTATGGGTCCCACAATTTGTACCAGAGGTGGACTCCAATAAAAAAAATATATATATATATATATATATATATATATATATATATATATATATATATATATATATATATATATATATATATATATATATATATAATTTTTTATTAACACATCGGCCGATTCCCACCAAGGTAGGGTGGCCGAAAGAAAACTTTCGTCATCATTCACCCATCACTGTCTTGCCAGAGGGGTGCTTTACACTACAGTTATAAAACTGCAACATTAACACCCTCCTTCAGAGTGCAGACAATGTACTTCCCATCTCCAGGACTCAAGTCCGTCTGCCGGTTTCCTGAATCCCTTCATAAATGTTACTTTGCTCACACTCCAACAGCACGTCAAGTATTAAAACCATTTGTCTCCATTCACTCCTATCAAATACGCACACGCATGCTTGCAGGAAATCCAAGCACCTCGCACAAAACCTCTTTTTACCCCTCCCTCCAACCTTTCCTAGGCCGACCCCTACCCCGCCTTCCTTCCACTACAGATTTATACACTCTCAAGGTCATTCTGTTTCGTTCCATTCTCTCTACATGTCCGAACCACTCAACAACCCCTCCTCAGATCTCTGGATAATAGTTTTGGTAATCCTGCACCTCCTCCTAATTTCCAAACTGAATTCTCTGCATTATATTCACACCACACATTGACCTCAGACATGACATCTCCACTGCCTCCAGCCTTCTCCTCGTTGCGACATTCATCACCCATGATCACACCCATATAAGAGTGTTGGTATAACTATACTCTCATACATTCCCTCTTAACTTCCATGGACAAAGTTCTTTGACTCCACAGACTGAAGTGCACCACTCACCCTTTTCCGTCATCAATTCTATGATTCACCTCATCCTTCATAGACCCATCTGCTGACATGTCCACTCCCAAATATCTGAATACATTCACCTCCTCCATACTCTCTCCCTCCAATCTGATATCCAATCTTTCGTCACCTAATCTTTTTGTTATCCTCATCACCTTACTCTTTCCTATATTCACTTTCAATTTTCTTCTTTTACATACCTTACCAAATTCATCCACCAACCTCTGAAACTTCTCTTCAGAATCTCCCAAAAGCAGAGTGTCATCAGCAAAAAACAACTGTGACAACTCCCACTTTGTATTTGATTCTTTATCCTTTAACCCCACACCTCTTGCCAAGACCCTCGCATTCATTTCACTTACAACCCCATCTATAAATATATTGAACAACCACGGTGACATCACACATCCTTGTCTAAGGCCCACTTTTACTGGGGAATAGTCCCCCTCCCTCCTACACACTCTAACCTGAGCCTCCTCATAAAAACTCTTCACTGCTTTCAGTAACTTACCTCCTATTCCATACACCTGCAACATCTGCCACATTGCCCCCCTATCCACCCTAACATACGCCTTTTCCAAATCCATAAATGCCACAAAAACCTCTTTACCCTTATCCAAATACTGTTCACCTATATGTTTCACTGTAAACACTTGGTCTACACACCCCCTACCTTTCCTAAAGCCCCCTTGTTCATCTGCTATCTTGCTTTCTGTCTTACTCTTAATTCTTTCAATAATAACTCTACCATACACTTTACCAGGTACACTCAACAGACTTATTCCCCTATATTTTTTGCACTCTCTTTTGTCCCCTTTGCCTTATATAAAGGAACAATACACGCTCTCTGCCAATCCCTAGGTACCTTACCCTCTTTCATACATTTTTTATAAAATAGAACCAATCACTCCAAAACTATATTCCCAACTGCTTTTAACATTTCTATCTTTAGCCCATCAATCCCAGCTGCCTTACTCCCCTTTCATTCTACCCACTGCCTCACGAACTTCCCCCACACTAACAACTGGCTCTTCCACACTCCTACAAGATGTTATTCCTCCTTGCCCTATACACGAAATCACAGCTTAACATTTAACAACTCCTCAAAATATTCCCTCCATTTTCCCGATACCTCTAATTCTCCATTTAATAACTCTCCTCTCCTATTTTTAACTGTTAAATCCATTTGTTCCCTAGGCTTCCTCAACTTATTAATCTCACTCTAAAACTTTTTTTTATTTTCAACAAAATTTGTTGATAACATCTCACCCACTCTCTCATTTGCTCTCTTTTTACATTGCTTCACCACTCTCTTAACCTCTCTTTTTCTCTCCATATACTCTTCCCTCCTTGCATCACTTCTACTTTGTAAAAACTTCTCATATACTAACTTTTTCTCCCTTACTACTCTCTTTACATCATCATTCCACCAATCGCTCTTCTTCCCTCCCGCACCCACTCGCCTGTAACCACAAACTTCTGCTGAGCACTCTAACACTACATTTTTAAATCTACCCCATACATCTTCGACCCCAATGCCTACACTTTCACTAGCCCATCTATCCTCCAATAGTTGTTTTAGTTTATAAACCTTCACCTCTCTCTTACTTACTGCTTCTATTTTCCTTGTATCCCATCTACCTTTTACTCCCACTGTAGCTATAACTAATAAGTGATCTGATATATCTGTGGCCCCTCTATAAACATGTACATCCTGAAGTCTACTCAACAGTCTTTTATCTACCAATACATAGTCCAACAAACTACTGTCATTACGCCCTACATCATATCTTGTATACTTATTTATCCTCTTCTTCTTAAAATAAGTATTACCTATAACTAAACCCCTTTCTATACAAAGTTCCATCAAAGGGCTCCCATTATCATTTACACCTGGCACCCCAAACTTACCTACTACACCCTCTCTACATGTTTCTCCTACTTTATCATTTAGGTCCCCTACCACAATTATCTCTCACTTGGTTGAAAAGTTCCTATACATTCGCTTAACATCTCCCAAAATCTCTCTCTCTCTTCACTCCTCTCTTCTCCAGGTGCATACACGCTTATTATGACCCACTTTTCGCATCCGACCCTTATTTTAATCCACATAATCCTTGAATTTACACATTTATATTCCCTCTTTTCCTTCCATAACTGATCCTTCAACATTATTGCTACCCCTTCCTTAGCTCTAACTCTCTCAGATACTCCTGACTTAATCCCATTTATTTCTCCCCACTGAAACTCGCCTACCCCTTCAGCTTTGTTTCACTTAGGGCCAGGACATCCAACTTCTTTTCATTCATAACATCAGCAATCATCTTTCTTATCATCCGCACTACATCCACGCACATTCAAACAACCCAGTTTTATAAAGTTTCTTTTTCTTCTTTTTTTAATATATATATATATATATATATATACGTATATATATATATATATATATATATATATATATATATATATATATATATATATATATATATATATATATATATATATATATATATATATATATATATATATATATATATATATATATATATATATATATATATATATATTTTGGTGATTTCATATTTTTTGTAACTGGCCGCACATACTAAATTTTTGTATATCATCATTAATTAATTGGTAGGTTGATTCAAGACCAATTTAATTGATGTTAATCAATTTCTTATTCTGTTGTTTTTTTTAAACTATGAATGTTACCATGTGTTCTGTGTTACTCAGCCACATAACTTAGAATTAACGAGAAATGCTGCCATGTGTTTGTTGTGTTGATTACTCAACCTGTTATTTCAGAATTATAAAGGGAGCGAGTTACAATGAGTTTTGTCATTCGGTCTTAACTCACTTTAAGTCATTTAACTCTTTATTAACTTTTTTTTTTTTTATTCAAGTTTTATTACATATAATTTAGAGTGTGTAATTTTTTTCTCATTCATCCTTCACACAATCCTATGCAAATTCCGTTAAAATTTTATATTTCCAAGTCGCTATTATAGCAACTGTTTCAAAGTAATTTTCGTTGTGAAAGTCTCCCTTGATTTGTTACACAAGCTATGGCTACATCAGTTACTTACGCTCCCTTGATTTGTTAAACAAGCTAAGGCTACGTCAGTTACTTAAGCTCCCTTGATTTGTTACACAAGCTATGGCTACATCAGTTACTTAAGCTCCCTTTAGTTGTTACACAAGCTAAGGCTACGTCAGTTACTTAAGCTCCTTTGATTTGTTACACAAGCTAAGGCTACGTCAGTTACTTAAGCTCCCTTGATTTGTTACACAAGCTAGGCTACATCAGTTATCTAAGCTCCCTTGATTTGTTACACAAGGTAAGGCTACGTCAATTACTGAAGCTCCCTTGATTTGTTACACAAGGTAAGGCTACGTCAGTTACTTAAGCTCCCTTGATTTGTTACACAAGCTAAGGCTACATCAGTTACTTAAGCTCCCTTGATTTGTTACACAAGCTAAGGCTACGTCAGTTACTTAAGCTCTATGGTTGAGAACTGAATGGCGGTATATTTACTTTACCATTTAGACAAGTGAGGACCCGTTGCGCTAAAAGGTGAACTTTTATCAGTGATCAGCGCAGATGACGACATGATGGCTGCGTCTAGACGATACGCGCTGGGGCGCCCATTGAGCCTGTTGGTGACTTCTACACCAGTGCCCTCGTCCTCACAGTCACCTGCAACAGACCCAAGATTCTGAGTCTTCTGGTTGCAGCAGGTGCACCACTAACCACCTGTGCAGGTGGTCTCTCCCTCCTGCAGGTGGCCTGGCGCTCACACGATGTCACCATTCGACACAGAGTTCTTGTGACAAGGGTGAGTACTTATTCCTATCATTAAATATATTATTACAGCATTCAGGGGAAGACCTAATCATATAAGAATTTTTACATTGCATGGAAAATGGGAGAAATCTCTTTAGATCCAAAAGAGGAAACGCTGACACCTATGCTTTGTATGAAGAGCTAAACACAATTAGGAGTTTTATCAACAATTATTCCTGGAGTCTACCTGGAGATCATTACGAGAGTCAACGCCCCCAAGGCCTAGTCCTTGACGTGTGGCGGGCTAGCTGTGGGATTTTTAAGAAAAACTAATGATCAAAGAGGCTGACCAGGTCAAGAATAAAGAGGACTCAGTGTGAATACTTTGGGAAAATTTCAATGTAGCGAGAAGACATTCCAGTGCATCGTTTCAGTATATAGGTAGGGGAACGCTGGTCTAATGTCACCAAATCCCTTGAGACCCCACGACATAATGAGCAATCCCGGATCTTTTATAGCACTATGAACAAATATTCCCTTAAATAGCTATAGAGTTTGTACAACCCATAACTTGAGTTGTATAAGGCATTCCTAATGTTTTGAAGAAGTGTTTGGAAATGATCTGGCAGTAGCCCAACTTTGGGGGGTTATTGCAAGAGCGAACAAATTTCGTTGTAGGGATAACCAGTACATTTTTCATGTCATGCATTTTTTTTGGTTCAGTCGCATAGAAAGTCTTACTAGCTGACAAAAATACCGGAATATACCCGTTTTGTGGTTATGTTAAATAACCTATTAGTTTCATCTTCTAAATACTCCCGGAAAGGGAGGTACTAAGGCTCGGCAAATTGTAAGGAAAACATTCCTTTTAACCCCAGATTCAAGAGTGGAATAATAATGAATATATGACTTTTAAAAATTTGTTGACTTCTTGTAAACAGTAATCTGGGTTCTGTCAACACTATTGATTAAAACATCTTGGAGAGGAAGAATGTTGTTTATTTCATTCTTTGGTTTTTTCTTAATAGAAAGCACTGAGTCTAGGTAGAAACTCATCAATATAATGATCTCTAGGCTAAAGGCAAACAATCATCTATATATGAACCACCAAACTTTATTTGGGAGAATATCTTTAAGGAGTCTAGTTTCACAAAATTTTCCATATAGAGGTTGCTGAGGGGACTGGGGAGTTTTTTTTTAATTGCCATGCCTTGTTTTTGAGCATTGTATTACCCTTTTAAAAAAACCACAAGCTTTCAGTGAGTAACACAAATTTTTAATCAGTTAAATAATTATATTCATGGGTAGGATGGAGGATTTTTTTAGTCCCTTTTGTCAAGAAATGGGAAGAGACTTTGGAAACAGTTCTGTGACATCAAAACTCCGGTAAAGCATGTGAAACACTTAATTTCTTGAGCCTCTAGTAATGTCAACATTGTTTTTAATATGTTCATCCGGGATCCTCCCAGAGATGTGTTTCTGAACCGTGATTAATCTTTTTTATTTTATAAATTACATTAGTAAATATCAAATATTTTACATTAAATGAGAAATTATGACTAGTGTTATCGTTTAATTAAGTTGACGTAATTAAACGGGATGTCTCAAATAACCCCCGACCATGATTGTTAAAGTTTACCCAAGTGAACTTAAAAAGGACGAATGGCAGAGTTTCGACCTGGCTGAAGATTTTTAATTTAACACTTCCCCTTTAAATAATGTTTAAAGGCGTTTTAAAGTGGCAGTTGACCTGGTCAAGAGGGTTCTTAATGTGTAGTTCAAACGTTCATTATCACTCAGTAGATGGTCCATTTTACCAGAATATTCATTTATACAAAAATGACAAACACGTTAGATTTATCGCCCTCTAGAGATGTAAGGTCTGATCGTCACTAAAGCTCTTTGAGATTTGTGAATCTTATTAGGCAGTTGAGAAACACCACCCCTTTTATTCAATCAAGATCCCCAGGAGTCGAATGGTTTTTTTTAACCATGTCAGTTTTTAAACCCCCTGGGGCGGGGTTTTTACAAGCAAACAGGGAGTTAATGAAAAAGGGGATAATCTTATAGGTCTTAAAGAATACTATGGAAGATTCTTAAATAACCAAGGTAATGCATAAAATTGATACTATATATAGGTAGGCAGTATTTAGGAATATATAAAGAAATTCTTCCGAGCTTTTTTCTTCAACAGTCTGGAACCTCCCAGGTTGTACGATAATTTGTTGATAAATGAGTACGTTTGACTTTTTAATTAATTAGAAAGTTTAATATAAAATATTGTATACTATCCACTAGTGCAACGTAATCTCTTATGTCACATGATTTGTTGATGGCTTAGGCTGGCTATTAAATTTATTATTCTTTTTTGCTTTCTGTAAATCTCGGACGTCCTCTACGACCCCATATGGAGAGTGGGGGTTTTGGGGGGACGGGGTGAACGCTGCCTCTCCTCTCCATATCTTCCTTTTCCTGAAAAAATTTTTCCCTCATTCCTTTTCCCACGTTTGAACATTGCATAGCTCCTGATGACGTACGGAGACGCGGGGAAAGCACTTAAGTTGAACATTTTTTCTCCCGTGACTTGTCTTGGGATTGTTAAGAATAATACAGAATTCAAATTGTTTTACTGCTAAGACTTTAGCTTACCTATGTTTCTCTAAGACTTATTTCTTACTGGGAAAATAATTTATTTATCATTAAATTTTCAGTATATTCTGCATGCACTAAAGGAAAATCGACGAGGAGGCCACAAGACCGCCTCAGAAGGTATTGAGCAACTTTTTACTAGTCTGGAGGTGAGACTCCCCTTTGGGAGACAAAGTGACCATCCAGTCACCTAACGAGCCACTCACCATGGTCTTAGCTGCCACTTAACAACTGCCCCCTGACAGTCCCTTCCTGAGACAGGCAGGGGGGCAAGTCCTTCCTTCAAGACGAGTTGGCACCACTTTTGCATGCAGCACTGACGCTAACAACTGGAACCAGCAAAGCAGATGGTTAAGAATATGGGAGCCCTCCTATATATCCCTGATACTGGGCAGATTACCGTCGACATGCTGCCTTCAAACTACTCAGCACAAGTGAAAGAGGTAAACCCTTTTTTGGGTGTACTAATCCCGCATCAAATATATCATCATTATAAATATATATATATTATATATATATATATATATATATATATATATATATTTATATATATATATATATATATATATATATATAAAAATATATATATATATATATATATATATATATATATATATATATATATATATATATATATATATATATATATATATATATATATATTATAGAATAAAAAATAGGAGGTACCACCCCTAGAACTTTACTGGGGACCTATCCAGAGAAGGTTCTCCTGGAGCTGTTTTAATATTTTTTTTCCTACCAACCCCTATATTTTATATTACATGTTACCTGTATTAATAGACAGAATACATTGACAGAAAACACAAACATGAAACATTTGACTAAAAAAAGGTTATGAATTTCTCCAGCTCCTCTGAATGCAAAACAACCACTGTGAAAGAATAGCTCCGGGGGCTGTGAGTTCTCACATTATCAGAACTATACAAAACAAAACATCAACAGGAAGGTTTTTAAAAAAGGGCAAGACTACACCTCACAATCACGTCACCACAACAAGACTAACATCACATTCACGTCACCACAACAAGACTACACCTCACAATCACGTCACCACAGACGCGTATCAACGTCATTAGTCGCCTCGAACTTTATTAATTAAAAGAATCCATTTGTATAAACCAAAGCAAATATTCATATTTTTTTCAAAACTGCGCTTTTCTGGAAACATGACTTTATTATATTCTGTCGACCATTGATTTGCTTGATACAACTTTTCAACGTTCAAAACAATTGATGGTTAAAATCTCTCACATGAATAAATAGAGCATTAGAGAGATATTTTAACCATCCAATTGATTTTCAAAAAGGCTGAGAAAGTAGTATCAAGTAAGTCCATGGTCGACAGGAATATAATAGAACTGTTTCATAAAATCAATTTTGTAAATAATATATTTCTTTTGGTTTATATAAATTGGATTAATTTATAATTAATAAAATTTGGAAGAATTTAATGATTCATTACACAAGTAAAAAATGTTAATGCTTTTGTTGAAGTCATCAGGTGTTTCACAGAGCCGGGTGCTGATAAATAGAGCCACATAGCGTGGTCAAGGTTTTAGTTGAGGAAACAAGTTTTCATGCCACACAGCGGCTTTCATCAGTTCATGCACTGTGACAACAGGAGGAGTTTGAGGTCAGTCTTTCAACCTTGAGTCAATGTAGTCAGTCCATCAGTCTTGGAAAAGATTGGATGGACAGTCCATCAAGATGGTCCATTGATGGTCCATTGATGGTCAGTCCATCAAGATTGATGGACTGACTACATCGACTCAAGGCCGAGGGACTGATTACCTCAAACTCCTCCTGTTCTTCACGATTCTCCTTTTGTATGGACTGGATGAAGCCACTGTGTGGTGAAACGTTTCCTCAATAGATACGGCAGCTGCATATGTGTCTAATTTATCAACTTGTCGGTTCTCTGAACCATTCATTTACAGAGTCGGGTGTTGTCACGCGATCATGAGGTGTAGTCTTGTTGTGGTGACGACGGTTGTGGTGGAAGTTTGACCTTTATATGTCTTCCTGTTGATGTTTTGTCTTTATAGTTCCTTTGATAATGTGAGTAATCACGAAAGCGCTTGAATTCTTCTTTTCATAGTGGTTGTCTTGCATATTTTTATATCACCTGTTTACTGTGATCTTTTGCATATATATATATATATATATTATTGTAACCACGAACGAGTGGTATTGATCACCGGTTCACTGCATTCCAGTTAAATGAATCCCATGCAAAGCGAATGTTCGCGAGCGAAACACATGATTTCAGTCCACTGAACCACACAATCCTTAAGAGTAAAGCGCATAATTCCTAAGGATTATGTGGTTCTATGGGACTAGAGCGTCATGTGTTTTCACTCACCATGAGGCGGGCCAAAGCATCATGGGTTCGACCCTGGATAGTGCAGTGGGTAGTTATTGATATATATATACAGATACAATCATTTAATTATTTCAGGATATATCGTCAAGAGAGACAGCGGTTAGAAGAACTAAGAGAAAAAGGTTAAGGATAAAGAAGAAAAAGACCAGCTGCAGGAGGTTTTGGATGAATATAATTCTCTGTTTACAAGATTTCTTTCAAATCCTGCTATTGCCAAGACTCAGCGTCGTAAGGAATGGTCACCACAAGAACACGCTGTCCACACGTATTTCTCCTGGTGTCCTGCCGGCGAGGTCTTCTGCAGCTGGCATACCCCCATGGTTACTGTGGGTGCCCTTGATGCTGACACAGTAGTTGATAATACTCATGATTCTACCGGCCTCCACGAAGCTGCTTCCCATGGTAATTCGCTGCTTGGCTCTGCTACTCAGTCTTGGAGCATCTGCTCTTAAGCGAGATCGTTATGAACATACTCCATTACACTATGCTGCTATGTTTGGTCATGAACAATCTTATCAAATGTTAGAAAAACTTTTGAAGAAGCAGCAAACCTGTAAGCAAGGCAGGAACAACCCTTCTGATATCGTACGCAACTTTAAAGAATATTTGCAGTAATTAAAAGGGGAAACCCCTCTTGAAGATAATTTAGTGTTCCATAAACCTTCTGCAGGAATTAAAAAGCTTCTAAATCTTGTTAACATCAAGGAAAAAAGGGGAAAACAGTTAGATGAAATAACTGTTAATTTTAATGAAGGTGAAGCTAAGGAGGTCAAAGAGGTCGTTAAAAAAAGGTACAAATTATCTTGGATGATGTCAGCTCTATTAACAGACTTACGAGGGTAAGCTTTCCACTGTTGGCAGTTTGGCAGATGGCAAGCTTTTTTTACACCTGATGAGGATTTGAAAATGTTGTGCTGAAAACACTTCTGGAACGACTGTAGAAATTGTGGGAAAAAGAACCACACTTGGCCGCCCTGAAAGGACACAAAAGAGACTTCGAGTCAAGACAGACAACCCAATTTTTAAAGGAAAATCTCTGATAAATAACTTTATGAGCTAGTGGGGGAGAGTCCTGGAGAAGCAAACGTTCGAGAGTCGTCATCTTAGCTTAGTTCCTCCAGGTGTGACAAGAACTCAGGTAGGCGTTGCTTTGGCATTCGCTTGGCAAGGAAAAGAATATCCTCTTTTTACAGATTAGTATAGACCTAGTTCCTGTATTGGCTGTGCCGTGGCCAGCAGAGGTGAGTAGGCCAAACCCCCACCCAGAAACATTAACCAGTTGTACATTTGTAATACAACTGATGGGAGTGGCGTTGTAAAACTTGCTGGGGAGAAGCCCGAGGTCCTCAGTCAACTAGGGCCCACAGGAGCGTCGGATTTACTTGGGGGCAAGACTCTTCTCTCTCACCTGAAGGCTGATCCTTGGATGCCACGGGAAGTTAAGGAGAACTACACCTGGTGGGACTCGCGTAAGTGGAAAATCATGATACCTGCAGGGTTTGCAATGAAGAACAGCTTCTTAAATAAACTGCAACGCAAACGGGAGCAGAAAATTGAGTGGCGAGACGAGGACCTCATAAATATGATCATCACTATCTTGAGAGACATGTGCCAAGACTTTGGGGTCCCACAACTGGTTTGGAGTCTCTAGTACCAGCAAAAATACACGCCTATTTTGGCGGGGAGTTTGAGACACCCAAGACCGGAGAAGGAGTCGGGAAAATTTTTAAAGTACTCAAGGAACTTAAAAAAACATTGAGATAATAAGAAAATCCCAAATTTACGTTTTCGGGTTTATCTTTCAAAATACAGCGTATACCAGAATGTCGTACAACGAGTTACAAAAAGATTAACAAATGAATTCACAAAAAATCAGAAACATGACAGTTGATTTATTGCCGGTAAGAACGCTTAAGAGGATAAAATTTAGGTTCTGCCCAGCGGTTTGTTTATGTGTAGCGCGATTCCCCGGGGGACGTTAGCGCAAGAGTATATGGATACACAAACGGCATAAGAACTAGGCCCCAGGAAAGGGTTAGCAGAAGCATGTATGGGATATATATCAGGGAAATTTATGTTTCATCTCAGGAAAAGAATTTTCGAGTTTGTTAAAAATTTTCCGGGG
>WNWK01041303.1:0-16519 GCA_009830355.1 Cherax destructor | reverse complement strand
GAAGGTATATAAAAAATTTACCAGGAAATATACATACATTTATGAAATATTATAAAACAGTTCCCGAGGAAGATGGTATATACAGTAAGTTACTGAGGAAGGTAGTATACACAGTTACCGAGAAAGAGAGTAACTTACTGAGGACGGTGGTATACACAGATACTGAGGAAGGTAGTGTACACAGTTACTGAGGAAGGTAGTATACACAGTTACTAAGAAAGGTATACACTGTAAGTTACTGAGGAAAAGTATAAACAGTTATTGAGGAAGATAGTAAGTTACTGAGGACGGTGTTATACAAAGTTACTGAGGAAGGTAGTAAACACAGTTACTGTGTTGGTGGTATATACAGTGTTACTGAGGAATGTAGTATACACAGTTGCTGAGAAGGTAGTATAACAGTTACTGAGGAAGGTGGTATATACAGTGTTACTAAGTAAGGAGTAGTACACAGTTACTGAGTATTACAAAATAAATAACCATTTGTAATAAACAACTGTTTGGGATAACAAGTAAAATATCAGATTTTCAATATTTATTATATTATATTATTAATATAAAAACAATCTGTAATTAATATATAATCTGTGTAAAACAATCTTATAATTTGTGTTAAAACATATCTATATACACAAAATCATAGTACACTAAAATACCACAAGCAAATCATATACTTAGTGCAGTGTCAAGTGTTCCATCATCGTGTCACACAGGACAATACCACACCTTGTCATGATACTCCTTCTCCACCTTGTCTGCAGACACCCTTATCTCTGTCTTATGGCACTTACGGGTTCCACGACACCCGTTCCTGTACCATAAGACTCCATCGCTGTGTCACACGACACCTCTGTGCCACATGGCACGCCCCCTGTATAATGAACACATTTCCAGAACAATCCTGTCCACCCGTCTTGACATCCATCAAATACACGACGCGACTTGTGTCGTGTCACCGTCACAAACTCTTGGATACCCACGAATACCTGACACACAATCTCCGGGTAGAGTCAAGAGACGCCACAATAACTCGGTGACCACGGGTAAACACAATCTAATGGTACATAGTCTCAGGTACATAGCCGCAGGTACATAGTCGCAGGTACATCAGTCAGTATGATGAATAAGCTAGTAGATTCTGGTGACTAGACTTGCTGCTCTCCCTCATTACAGTGTCTTATCAACTGTACTCTGCATTGCAATCATCACAAGTACAGAGTTGCTTTCTGAGTAACACATCTAGAGAATAAAGCTTCCAGTTCTCTCCGCACTGGAGCACTGCAGGCTTGTCACCAGCACTACACTGCGAGAGTCCGCAACTCTCAAGCAGGTCTTGCCTGGCGAACTGTAGTGCATGCGAGAGTCTTGAACTCTCCAATGTTATATGTGGTAGAGTCTGCTGACAATCCTAAGTGCATCAGGGAGCTGGAGAACTCTCCAGTGTTGTGTATAGGAGTGTACTGTCGGTCTAGCCGGCTCGGCAGTCAAACATCGGGTCTGATGACGTCACAGGCCGGAGGTAAACTACCTAACAATCATTGTTAGGTAGGGGGCTGTAACACTGAGGAAGGTGGTATATACGGTAAGTTACTGAGGAAGGTAGTATACACAGTTACTGAGGAAGTGAGTATACACATTTACTAAGGAAGGTGGTACACACTGTAAATTACTGAGGAAAGTAGTATACACAGTTACTGAGGCAGGAGGTATATACAGTAAGTTACTGAGGTAGTATACACAGTTACTGAGGAAGATAGTAAGTTACTGAGGACAGTGGTATACAAAGTTACTGAGGAAGGTAGTATACACAGTTACTGAGGGAAGGTAGTATACACAATTACTGAGGAAGGTAGTATACACAGTTACTGAGGAAGGTGGTATATACAGTAAGTTATTGAGAAAGGTAGTATACACAGTTACTGAGGAAGGTAGAATAAACAGTTACAGAGGACAGGTATATACAGTTATTGAGGAAGATAGTAAAGTTACTGAGGACAGTGGTATACACATTTACTAAGGAAGGTAGTATACACAGTTACTGAGGAAGGTAGAATACAAAGTTACAGAGGAAGTTGGTATACACAATTACTGAGGAAGGTGGTATATAACTTACTGAGGACAGTGGTATATGGTTACTGAGAAGATAGTGTTACTGAGGACAGTGGTATACATATTTACTGAGGAAGGTAGTATACACAGTTACTGAGGAAGGTAGTATACATAGTTACTGAGGAAGGTAGTATACACAGTTAGTGAGGAGGTAGTATACACAGTTATTTGAGGAAGTTGGTATCACAGTTACTGAGGAAGGTGGTATATACATTATTACAAAAGGTAGTATACACCTTTACTGAGATAAATAGTATACACAGTTACTGAGGAAGTTTGTATAACAAAGTTACTGAGGAAGGTAGTATACAAGTTATTGAGAAAGGTGCTATATACAGTAAGTTACTGATGTAGTATACACAGTTGCTCAGGAAAGGTAGTATACACAGTTACTGATGAAGATAGTATAAACAGTTACTGAAGAAGATAGAAAGTTACTGAGGACAGTGGTATACACAGTTACTGAGGAATGTAGTATAAAAGTTACTGACGAAGGTAGCATACACAGTTACTGAGGAAGGTGGTATATACAGTAAGTTACTGAGGAAGGTAGTATACACAGTTGCTGAGGAAGGTAGTATACACAGTTACTGAGGAAGGTGGTATATACAGTAAGTTACTGAGGAAGGTAGTATACACAGTTACTGAAGAAGGTAGTATACAGTTACTGAGGAAGGTGGTATATACAGTAAGGTACTAAGGAAGGTAGTATACACAGTTACTGAGGAAGGTAGTATACAATGTTACTGAAGAAGGTGGTATATACAGTGAGTTACTGAGAAGGTAGTATACAAAAGTTACTGATGAAGATAGTATACACAGTTACTGAGGAAGGTGGTATATACAGTGTTACTGAGGAAGGTAGAATACACAGTTGCTGAAAAGGTAGTATACACAGTTATTGAGGAAGGTGGAATACACAGAAAGTTACTGAGGAAGGTAGTATCACAGTTACTGATGAAGATAGTATACAGTTACTGAAGAAGATAGTAAGTTACTGAGGTTGGTGGTATACACAGTTACTGAGGAAGGTAGTATACACAGTTACTGAGGAAGGTAGTATACACAGTTACTGAGGAAGGTGGTATATACAGTAAGTTACTGAGGAAGGTAGTATACACAGTTGCTGAAGAAGGTAGTATACACATTTACTGAGGAAGATGGTATATACAGTAAGTTACTGAGGAAGGCAGTATAAAGTTACTGAGGAAAGTAGTATACACAGTTACTGAGGAAGGTGGTATATAGAGTAAGTTACTGAGGAAGGTAGAATATACAGTTGCTGAAGAAGGTAGTATACACTTTTCCTGAGGAAGGTGGAATATACAGTAAGTTACTGAGGAAGGTAGTATATGCAGTTACTGAGGAAGGTAGTATACACAGTTACTGAGGAAGATAATACATACATTTACTGAGGAAGGTATTATACACAGTTACTGAGGAAGATGGTATATACAGTAAGTTACTGAGGAAGGTAGTATACACAGTTACTGAGGAAGGTAGTATACACAGTTACTGAGGAAGGTAGTATACACAGTTACTGAGGAAGGTAGTATACACATATACTGAGGAAGGTGGTATATGCAGTAAGTTACTGAGGAAGGTAGTATACAACGTTACTGAGGAAGGTAGTATACACAGTTACTGAGGAAGGTGGTATATACAGTAAGATACTAAGTAAGGTAGTATACACAGTGACTGAGGAAAATTGTACATATAGTAAGTTACTGAGGAAAGTAGAATACACAGTTGCTGAGGAAGGTAGTACACACTTTTACTGAGGAAGGTGGAATATACAGTAAGTTACTGAGGAAGGTATTATATGCAGTTACTGAGGAAGGTAATATACACAGTTACTGAGGAAGGTAGTATATACAGTAAGTTACTGAGGAAGGTAGTATACACAGTTGCTGAGAAAGGTAGTATACAACGTTACTAAGGAATGTAGTATACACAGTTACTGAGGAAGGTGGTATATACAGTAAGTTACTAAGGAAGGTAGTATACACAGTTACTGAGGAAGGTGGTATATACGGTAAGTTACTGAGGAAAGTAGTATACACAGTTACTGAGGAAGTGAGTATACACAGTTACTTAGGAAGGTGGTATACACTGTAAGTTACTGAGGAAATTAGTATACACAGTTACTGAGGAAGGATGTATATACAGTAAGTTACTGAGTTAGTATACACAGTTGCTGAGGAAGATAGTAAGTTACTGAGGACGGTAGTATACACAGTTACAGAGGAAGGTACTAAAGACAGTTACTGAGGAAGGTTGTATATACAGTAAGTTACTGAGGAATGTAGTATACACAGTTGCTGAGGAAAGTAGTATACACAGTTACTGAGGAAGGAGGTATATACAGTAAGTTACTGAGGAAGGTAGTATACACAGTTACTGAGGAAAGTGGTATATACAGTAAGTTACTGAGGAAGGTAGTATCCACAGCTGCTGGGGAAGGTAGTATACACAGTTACTGAGGAATGTTTTATATAAAGTAAGTTAATTAGGAAGGTAGTATACACAGTTACTGTGGAAGGTAGTATACACAGTTACTGAGAAAGGTAGTATACACAGTTACTGAGGAAGATGGTATATTCAGTAAGTTACTGAGGAAGGTAGTATACACAGTTACTGAGGAAGGTTGTATACACAGATACTGATGAAGATAGTATAAACAGTTACTGAGGAAGATAGTAAGTTACTGAGGACAGTGGTATACACAGTTACTGAGGAAGGTAGTATACACAGTTACTGAGGAAGGTAGTATACACAGTTACTGAGGAAGGTGGTATATACAGCAAGTTACTGAGGAAGGTAATATACACAGTTACTGAGGAAAGTAGTATACAAAGTTACTGAGGAAGATAGTATACACAGTTACTGAGAAAGAGAGTAAGTTACTGAGGACAGTGGTATACACAGAAGCTGAGGAAGGTAGTATACACAGTTACTGAGGAAGGTATTATACACAGTTACTAAGAAAGGTGGTATATACAGTAAGTTACTGAGGAAGGTAATATACACAGTTACTGAGGAAAGTAGTATACAAAGTTACTGAGGAAGATAGTATACACAGTTACTGAGAAAGAGAGTAAGTTACTGAGGACGGTGGTATACACAGAAACTGAGGAAAGTAGTATACACAGTTACTGAGGAAGGTAGTATACACAGTTACTAAGAAAGGTGGTATATACAGTAAGTTACTGAGGAAGGTAGTATACACAGTTACTGAGGAAGGTAGTATACACCGTTACTGAGAAAGGTAGTACACACAGTTACTGAGGAAGGTAGCATACACAGTTACTGAGGAAGGTGGTATGTACAGTAAGTTACTGAGGTAATATACACAGTTACTGAAGAAGGTAGTATACAAAGTTACTGAGGAAGATATACACAGTTACTGAGAAAGAGAGTAACTTACTGAGGACGGTGGTATACACAGATACTGAGGAAGGTAGTGTACACAGTTACTGAGGAAGGTAGTATACACAGTTACTAAGAAAGGTGGTATACACTGTAAGTTACTGAGGAAAGTAGTATAAACAGTTATTGAGGAAGATAGTAAGTTACTGAGGACGGTGTTATACAAAGTTACTGAGGAAGGTAGTAAACACAGTTACTGTGTAAGGTGGTATATACAGTAAGTTACTGAGGAATGTAGTATACACAGTTGCTGAGGAAGGTAGTATACACAGTTACTGAGGAAGGTGGTATATACAGTAAGTTACTAAGTAAGGTAGTATACACAGTTACTGAGTATTACAAAATAAATAACCATTTGTAATAAACGACTGTTTGGGATAACAAGTAAAATATCAGATTTTCAATATTTATTATATTATATTATTAATATAAAAACAATCTGTAGTTAAAATATAATCTGTGTAAAACAATCTTATAATTTGTGTAAAAACATATCTATATACACAAAATCATAGTACACTAAAATACCACAAGCAAATCATATACTTAGTGCAGTGTCAAGTCGTTCCATCATCGTGTCACACAGGACACTACCACACCTTGTCATGATACTCCTTCTCCACCTTGTCTGCAGACACCCTTATTTCTGTCTTATGGCACTCCTACGGGGTTCCACGACACCCGTTCCTGTACCATAAGACTCCATCGCTGTGTCACACGACACCTCTGTGCCACATGGCACGCCCCCTGTATAATGAACACATTCTCTAGAACAATCCTGTCCACCGCGTCTTGACATCCATCAAATACACGACGCGACTTGTGTCGTGTCACCGTCACAAACTCTCTGGATACACCACTGAATACCTGACACACAATCTCCGGGTAGAGTCAAGAGACGCCACAATAACTCGGTGACCACGGGTAAACACAATCTAATGGTACATAGTCTCAGGTACATAGCCGCAGGTACATAGTCGCAGGTACATCAGTCAGTATGATGAATAAGCTAGTAGATTCTGGTGACCAGACTTGCCGCTCTCCTCATTACAGTGTCCTTATCAACTGTACTTGGCATTGCAATCATCACAAGTACAGAGTTGCTCTCGAGTAACACATCTAGAGAGAATAAAGCTTCCAGTTCTCTCCGCACTGGAGCACTGTAGGCTTGTCACCAGCACTACACTGCGAGAGTCCGCAACTCTCAAGCAGGTCTGCCTGGCGAACTGTAGTAGTGCATGCGAGAGTCTTGAACTCTCCAATGTTATATGTGGGAGAGTCTGGTTGACACTCCTAAGTGCATCAGGGAGCTGGTGAACTCTCCAGTGTTGTGTATAGGAGTGTACTGTCGGTCTAGCCGGCTCGGCAGTCAAACATCGGGTCTGATGACGTCACAGGCCGGCAGGTAAACTACCTAACAATCATTGTTAGGTAGGGGGCTGTAACACTGAGGAAGGTGGTATATACGGTAAGTTACTGAGGAAGGTAGTATACACAGTTACTGAGGAAGTGAGTATACACATTTACTAAGGAAGGTGGTACACACTGTAAATTACTGAGGAAAGTAGTATACACAGTTACTGAGGCAGGAGGTATATACAGTAAGTTACTGAGGTAGTATACACAGTTACTGAGGAAGATAGTAAGTTACTGAGGACAGTGGTATACAAAGTTACTGAGGAAGGTAGTATACACAGTTACTGAGGAAGGTAGTATACACAATTACTGAGGAAGGTAGTATACACAGTTACTGAGGAAGGTGGTATATACAGTAAGTTATTGAGAAAGGTAGTATACACAGTTACTGAGGAAGGTAGAATAAACAGTTACAGAGGACATTGGTATATACAGTTATTGAGGAAGATAGTAAGTTACTGAGGACAGTGGTATACACATTTACTAAGGAAGGTAGTATACACAGTTACTGAGGAAGGTAGAATACAAAGTTACAGAGGAAGTTGGTATACACAGTTACTGAGGAAGGTGGTATATAACTTACTGAGGACAGTGGTATATGTAGTTACTGAGGAAGATAGTAAGTTACTGAGGACAGTGGTATACATATTTACTGAGGAAGGTAGTATACACAGTTACTGAGGAAGGTAGTATACATAGTTACTGTGGAAGGTAGTATACACAGTTAGTGAGGGAGGTAGTATAAACAGTTACTGAGGAAGTTGGTATACACAGTTACTGAGGAAGGTGGTATATACATTACGTTACTGAAGAAGGTAGTATACACCTTTACTGAGATAAATAGTATACACAGTTACTGAGGAAGTTTGTATATACAGTAAGTTACTGAGGAAGGTAGTATACACAGTTATTGAGAAAGGTGCTATATACAGTAAGTTACTGATGTAGTATACACAGTTGCTCAGGAAGGTAGTATACACAGTTACTGATGAAGATAGTATAAAAAGTTACTGAAGAAGATAGAAAGTTACTGAGGACAGTGGTATACACAGTTACTGAGGAAGGTAGTATACACAGTTACTGACGAAGGTAGTATACACAGTTACTAAGGAAGGTGGTATATACAGTAAGTTATTGAGCAAGGTAGTATACACAGTTGCTGAGGAAGGTAGTATACACAGTTACTGAAGAAGGTGGTATATACAGTAAGTTACTGAGGAAGGTAGTATACACAGTTACTGAAGATGGTAGTATACATTTACTGAGGAAGGTGGTATTTACATTAAGGTATTGAGGTAGGTAGTATACACAGTTACTGAGGAAGGTAGTATACAATGTTACTGAAGAAGGTGGTATATACAGTGAGTTACTGAGGAAGGTAGTATACACAGTTACTGATGAAGATAGTATACACAGTTACTGAGGAAGGTGGTATATACAGTAAGTTACTGAGGAAGGTAGAATACACAGTTGCTGAAGAAGGTAGTATACACAGTTATTGAGGAAGGTGGAATACACAGAAAGTTACTGAGGAAGGTAGTATACACAGTTACTGATGAAGATAGTATACACAGTTACTGAAGAAGAGAGTAAGTTACTGAGGTTGGTGGTATACACAGTTACTGAGGAAGGTAGTATACACAGTTACTGAAGAAGGTAGTATACACAGTTACTGAGGAAGGTGGTATATACAGTAAGTTACTGAGGAAGGTAGTATACACAGTTGCTGAAGAAGGAAGTATACACATTTACTGAGGAAGATGTTATATACAGTAAGTTACTGAGGAAGGCAGTATAAAGTTACTGAGGAAAGTAGTATACACAGTTACTGAGGAAGGTGGTATATAGAGTAAGTTACTGAGGAAGGTAGAATATACAGTTGCTGAAGAAGGTAGTATACACTTTTCCTGAGGAAGGTGGAATATACAGTAAGTTACTGAGGAAGGTAGTATATGCAGTTACTGAGGAAGGTAGTATACACAGTTACTGAGGAAGATAATACATACATTTACTGAGGAAGGTATTATACACAGTTACTGAGGAAGATGGTATATACAGTAAGTTACTGAGGAAGGTAGTATACACAGTTACTGAGAAAGAGAGTAACTTACTGAGGACGGTGGTATACACAGATACTGAGGAAGGTAGTGTACACAGTTACTGAGGAAGGTAGTATACACAGTTACTAAGAAAGGTGGTATACACTGTAAGTTACTGAGGAAAGTAGTATAAACAGTTATTGAGGAAGATAGTAAGTTACTGAGGACGGTGTTATACAAAGTTACTGAGGAAGGTAGTAAACACAGTTACTGTGTAAGGTGGTATATACAGTAAGTTACTGAGGAATGTAGTATACACAGTTGCTGAGGAAGGTAGTATACACAGTTACTGAGGAAGGTGGTATATACAGTAAGTTACTAAGTAAGGTAGTATACACAGTTACTGAGTATTACAAAATAAATAACCATTTGTAATAAACAACTGTTTGGGATAACAAGTAAAATATCAGATTTTCAATATTTATTATATTATATTATTAATATAAAAACAATCTGTAATTAATATATAATCTGTGTAAAACAATCTTATAATTTGTGTTAAAACATATCTATATACACAAAATCATAGTACACTAAAATACCACAAGCAAATCATATACTTAGTGCAGTGTCAAGTCGTTCCATCATCGTGTCACACAGGACACTACCACACCTTGTCATGATACTCCTTCTCCACCTTGTCTGCAGACACCCTTATCTCTGTCTTATGGCACTCCTACGGGGTTCCACGACACCCGTTCCTGTACCATAAGACTCCATCGCTGTGTCACACGACACCTCTGTGCCACATGGCACGCCCCCTGTATAATGAACACATTCTCTAGAACAATCCTGTCCACCGCGTCTTGACATCCATCAAATACACGACGCGACTTGTGTCGTGTCACCGTCACAAACTCTCTGGATACACCACTGAATACCTGACACACAATCTCCGGGTAGAATCACAAGACGCCACAATAACTCGGTGACATACATGTAGCCACAGGTACATAGTCGCAGGTACATCAATCAGTATGATGAATAAGCTAGTAGATTCTGGTGACCAGACTTGCCGCTCTCCTCATTACAGTGTCCTTATCAACTGTACTTGGCCTTGCAAACATCACAAGTACAGAGTTGCTCTCGAGTAACACAGTCTAGAGAGAATAAAGCTTCCAGTTCTCTCTGCACTGGAGCACTGTAGGCTTGTCACCAGCACCACACTGCGAGAGTCTGCAACTCTCAAGCAGGTCTGCCTGGCGAACTCCAGTAGTGCATGCGAGATTCTTGAACTCTCCGATGTTATATGTGGGAGAGTCTGGTTGACACTCCTAAGTGCATCAGGGAGCTGGTGAACTCTCCAGTGATGTGTATAGGAGAGTCTGGTTGACACTGTCGGTCTAGCCGGCTCGGCAGTCAAACATCGGGTCTGATGACGTCACAGGCCGGCAGGTAAACTACCTAACAACCATTGTTAGGTAGGGGGCCGTAACACCCCCACCACAAAATGACCGACACACAAAGATTCAAGTACTAGGTCATATAAAATTTATCCCAAAAAGTCCTTTCCAGGTGTGCCTTAATTTTACAAATACTAGGATAGTGACATACCTATAACAGGTGGCCAGAGATTGTCCACCCTCGTAGCCCAGCCAGAGGACAAGCTTTCTTGATGATCGCCTGTTCAAGCAGGTTGTTGCTGTTAGTATCACGCTGGCGCCCATAGCTACCACAGCCTGATTGATGTGGCATTACAAATTACGCCTTTTGCAGAATAAACGCCACTAACCACAGTATACACAACACCAGCAGTATAAACTACACCAGCAGCAGTATAAACTACGCCACCAGCTGTATAAACTACACAACCAGCAGTATAAACTACCCCACCAGCAGTATAAACTACCCCAAAAGCAATATAAACTACGCCACCAGCAGTATAAACTACGCCACCAGCAGTATAAACTACACCACCAGCAGTATAAACTAAGCCACCAGCAGTATAAACTACGCCACCAGCAGTATAAACTACACCACCAACAATATAAACTACGCCACCAGCAGTATAAACTACGCCACCAGCAGTATAAACTACACCACCAGCAGTATAAACTACGCCACCAGCAGTATAAACTACACCACCAGCAATATAAACTACGCCACCAGCAGTATAAACTACGCCACCAGCAGTATAAAGTACGCAACCAGCAGTATAAACTACGCCACCAGCAGTATAAACTACGTCACCAGCAGTATAAACTACGCCACCAGCAGTATAAACTACCCCACCAGCAGTAAAACTACCCCACAAGCAGTATAAACTACGCCACCAGCAGTATAAACTACGCCACCAGTGGTAAAAACTACCCCACCAGCAGTATAAACTACGCCACCAGCAGTATAAACTACGCCACCAGCAGTATAAACTACGCCACCAGCAGTATAAACTACTCCACCAGCAGTATAAACTACCCACCAGCAGTATAAACTACGCCACCAGCAGTATAAACTACGCCACCAGCAGTATAAACTACGCCACCAGCAGTATAAACTACGCCGCCAGCAGTATAAACTTCAGCAGCAGCAGTATAAACTACGTTGTGTGAGGTCTGGAATGTTGCATCTTTCGAGGAGAACAACAGTACCAACCACGAAACCCGTAGTTGTTTCTGGCAGTTGAAGGCACAGGTTACCAGTAACCATCTGGCAGCTGAAGGCACAGGTTACCAGTAACCATCTGGCAGCTGAAGGCACAGGTTACCAGTAACCATCTTGCAGCTGAAGGCACAGGTTACCAGTAACCATCTGGCAGCTGAAGGCACAGGTTACCAGTAACTATGTGGCAGCTGAAGGCACAGGTTACCAGTAACCATCTTGCAGCTGAAGGCACAGGTTACCAGTAACCATCTGGCAGCTGAAGGCATAAGTTACCAATAACCATCTGGCAGCTGAAAGCACAGGTTACCAGTAACCATCTGTAGGTGGCATCCGGCCACAAAGTCGACTGGTGACCGCTAGGTGCGCTGTGCTAGTCAGAAATTAAACTGGTTAACTCGATTACCTCGTTTATGGTAAACGTGCCAGTCAGTCTGACACTATTTAGCTACCACATACTTCACTGTGACCACTGGTTCGCTGTGTCCACTGGTTCACTGTGACCACTGGTTCACTTTGACCACTGGTTCACTGTGACCACTGGTTCACTGGTTGTGTATATTCTCACCTATAATTATTCTGGCTTCTTTTGAGTCCTTGTATATAGTGATTTGATTAAGTGTGAATATTGTGTATACTATGCAATAAGATCACAGTAAACAGGTGATATCACAATATGCAACATAACCACTGTGAAAAAATAAGAGAATTTTGAGGCTTCGTTATATAAATACCGTCAAACTCGCTATACTCGCCTAATATTCCTCCCAACTCTCGATTATACACATACAATATACCTCCCGGACAGGCCACCATATTACAAAATAAATAACCATTTGTAATAAACGACTGTTTGGGATAACAAGTAAAATATCAGATTTTCAATATTTATTATATTATATTATTAAAATAAAAACAATCTGTAGTTAATATATAATCTGTGTAAAACAATCTTATAATTTGTGTAAAAGCATATTTATATACACAAAATCATAGTACACTAAAATACCACAAGCAAATCATATACTTAGTGCAGTGTCAAGTCGTTCCATCATCGTGTCACACAGGACACTACCACACCTTGTCATGATACTCCTTCTCCACCGTGTCCGCAGACACCCTTATCTCTGTCTTATGGCACACCTATGGGGTTCCACGACACCCGTTCCTGTACCATAAGACTCCATCGCTGTGTCACATGACACCTCTGTGCCACATGGCACGCCCCCTGTATCATGAACACATTCTCTAGAACAATCCTGTGCACCGCGTCTTGACATACACCAAATACACGACGCAACTTGTGTCGTGCCACCGTCACAAACTCTCTGGATACACCAATGAATACCTGACACACAATCTCTGGGTAGAGTCACAAGACGCCACAAAAACTCGGTGACCCCGGGTAAACACAATCTCAGGTACATAGTCTCAGGTACATCAGTCAGTATGATGAATAAGCTAGTAGATTCTGGTGACTAGACTTGCCACTCTCCTCATTACAGTGTCCTCATCAACTGTATTTGGCCTTGCAAACATCACAAGTACAGAGTTGCTCTCGAGTAACACAGTCTAGAGAGAATAAAGCTTCCAGTTCTCTCTGCACTGGAGCACTGTAGGCTTGTCACCAGCACCACACTGCGAGAGTCTGCAACTCTCAAGCAGGTCTGCCTGGCGAACTCCAGTAGTGTATGCAAGAGTCTTGAACTCTCCGATGTTATATGTGGGAGAGTCTGGTTGACACTCCTAAGTCCATCAGGGAGCTGGTTAACTCTCCAGTGTTGTGTATAGGAGAGTCTGGTTGACACTGTCGGTCTAGCCGGCTCGGCAGTCAAACATCTGGTCTGATGACGTCACAGGCCGGCAGGTAAACTACCTAACAACCATTGTTAGGTAGGGGGCCGTAACACTGAGGAAGGTGGTATATACAGTAAGTTACTGAGGAAGGTAGTATACACAGTTACTGAGGAAGTGAGTATACAAATTTACTAAGGAAGGTGGTATACACTGTAAATTACTGAGGAACGTAGTATACACAGTTACTGAGGAAGGTGGTATATACAGTAAGTTATTGAGCAAGGTAGTATACACAGTTGCTGAGGAAGGTAGTATACACAGTTACTGAGGAAGATAGTATACACAGTTACTGAGGAAGGTGGTATATACAGTAAGTTATTGAGAAAGGTAGTATACACAGTTACTGAGGAAGGTAGAATAAACATTTACAGAGGACGTTGGTATATACAGTTACTGAGGAAGATAGTAAGTTACTGAGGACAGTGGTATACACATTTACTGAGGAAGGTAGTATACACAGTTACTGAGGAAGGTAGAATACACAGTTACTGAAGAAGTTGGTATACACAGTTACTGAGGAAGGTGGTATATAACTTACTGAGGACGGTGGTATATGCAGTTACTGAGGAAGACAGTAAGTTACTGAGGACAGTAGTATACACATTTACTGAGGAAGGTAGTATACACAGTTACTGAGGAAGTTGGTATACACAGTTACTGAGGAAGGTAGTATACACAGTTAGTGAGGGAGGTAGTATACACAGTTACCGAGGAAGTTGGTATACACAGTTACTGAGGAAGGTGGTATATACATTAAGTTACTGAAGAAGGTAGTATACACATTTACTGAGTTAAATAGTATACACAGTTACTGAGGAAGGTTGTATATACAGTAAGTTACTGAGGAAGGTAGTATCCACATTTATTGAGGAAGGTGGTATATACAGTAAGTTACTGATGTAGTATACACAGTTACTGTGGAAGGTAGTATACACAGTTACTGATGAAGATAGTATAAACAGTTACTGAAGAAAATAATAGGTTACTGAGGACAGTGGTATACACAGTTACTGAGGAAGGTAGTATACACAGTTACTGAGGAAGGTAGTATACACAGTTACTGAGGAAGGTAGTATATACAGTTACTGAGGAAGGTGGTATATACAGTAAGTTATTGAGCAAGGTAGTATACACAGTTGCTGAGGAAGGTAGTATACACAGTTACTGAAGAAGGTGGTATATACAGTAAGTTACTGAGGAAGGTAGTATACACAGTTACTGAAGACGGTAGTATACAGTTACTGAGGAAGGTGGTATATCCAGTAAGGTATTAAGGTAGGTAGTTGTGAGGGAAAAGTGGAGTATAATTATGGGTTAAGATTGTTAGTCTGCCGGCGGTCATTCACGAGTTCAGCTGGTGCTTCCCTCTTGCGGGCCGAAACAGAACTCCCCCTTTTCTGGTGGTAGTTACCTTACCTGGTGACAGTGAAACTGTGGAGAGTCACTACACCTCCACACTTCTCCTGAACAGCTCTGCTGCTGGCCTGGTCAGCTGGTACAGACGCCAGTTTTGAAGGAGCTAGATGTACGTCTCTCTGACTTGGTTTTTGTCTACTCTTCCGCTTCTAAATCTTACGTACCTCGACCAAGTGGCATACGAGAATTCTTAACTACCCAGTATAACCATCCAACATCTCGTCTACACCAGAGATTCAACCTGGGCTTATATTCTCCTACTCTCCATCCTGCCAGAACCACAACGGCCTATTTTTTTTAAATATTTTATTAAAAACTTAAAATTCTTAGTTTATTTCCTACCCAAGAGTCATTATTTGTTTTTATTATTTTTTCCATTATATTTTGTTCAGGTGGAAGGCGTTCCCCTGACAGTAGTATACACAGTTACTGAGGAAGGTAGTATACACCGTTACTGAAGAAGGTGGTATATACAGTGAGTTACTGAGGAAGGTAGTATACAGAGTTACTGAAGAAGATAGTATACACAGTTACTGAGGAAGAGAGTAAGTTACTGAGGACGGTGGTATACACAGTTACTGAGGAAGGTAGTATACACAGTTACTGAAGAAGGTAGTATACACAGTTACTGAGGAAGGTGGTATATACAGTAAGTTACTGAGGAAGGTAGTATACACAGTTGCTGAAGAAGGTAGTATACACAGTTATTGAGGAAGGTGGAATACACAGAAAGTTACTGAGGAAGGTAGTATACACAGTTACTGAGGAAGAGAGTAAGTTACTGAGGACGGTGGTATACACAGTTACTGAGGAAGGTAGTATACACAGTTACTGAAGAAGGTAGTATACACAGTTACTGATAAAGGTGGTATATACAGTAAGTTACTGAGGAAGGTAGTATACACAGGTGTTGAAGAAGGTAGTATACACATTTACTGAGGAAGATGGTATATACAGTAAGTTACTGAGGAAGGCAGTATACAGTTACTGAGGAAAGTAGTATACACAGTTACTGAGGAAGGTGGTATATAGAGTAAGTTACTGAGGAAGGTAGAATACACAGTTGTTGAGGAAGGTAGTATACACTTTTCCTGAGGAAGGTGGAAACAGTAAGTTACTAAAGGTAGTATATGCAGTTATGAGGAAGGGGAGTATGCACAGTTACTGAGGAAGGTAGTATATACAGTTACTGAGGAAGGTAGTATAAACGTTATGAGGAAGGTAGTATACACAGTTTCTGAGGAAGTTGGTATATACAGTAAGTTACTAAGGAATGTAGTATACACAGTTACTGAGAAGGTGATACACAGTTACTGAGGAAGATGGTAACAGTAAGTTACTGAGGAAGGTAGTATACACAGTTATAGGAAGGTAGTATACACAGTTACTGAGGAAGGTGGATATACAGTAAGTTACTGAGGAAGGTAGTATACAACTGTTAACTCTATTTTTTGGCGCTACGTTTGGGCAGTAGAATGGTAGCATAGGTGCAGAGATACCGATGATGACTAGACTCAGTTTATTAATGGCAAGGTGTAGGTATACACGGAACAGAGCGTGGGGGATGGGAGCCAGCAAGGGGTAGAACCTGTCTC
>WNWK01041302.1:0-16520 GCA_009830355.1 Cherax destructor | reverse complement strand
AATCTTACCCTAGCAGGGGGGGAAATGAAAATAGATTTACAATTAGATGATTGAGTTAAGAGAAATTGTCGACTGTGTGTTTTGTTACTAAGTTTTCAATTAAAATTTTTTGTGTGTTCATGTTCCCAAGGTTCTGATTTTTAAACAGGCCCTGCTACCGAGCCCTTTTTTCTGTTAAAATTTCTTCCTTGTAAATATTTTATTCTTCCTCAGAACCCGCTGAGTGCATGAATACAGATTATCATAAATTTTGAAATTGAAAGTTATATATATAATGTTTATATTGATCCATCAAATTTTTTTATGTACCATTAACTAAGGGGGAGTAAGATTAATTTGATTATTCCAATTAAAATTTTTTTTGCTATTGTATAGATTCACCCAGTCCACCGTCTTTCAGCCTATAGAGTTGTTAGAGGCCGAGACGCTACGATAACATGGCCGAGCTTGTGTCAGTATCATATATACATTGTTTTTAACAGCATTCACCCCCTTTACAGTGGCCTTTTCGTGGAGTCACGATCCCCCGCTGACGTCAGGGGCCGCATGGCGTCTCAGATGGCGAAATCTCACAGCGTCAGACCTATAAGGGGACAGATCGGGCCCTTTCCCCTCCCCATCCAAAATACCAAAAATCCAAAAGGTTTTTTTCCCCAAATATTCCCCCCAAAACCCAAAAACCATTTTAGTAGTTTAAATGTTGTTTTTTTTCATGAGGCCAATAAACTTTCTCGTCTGTTCCAGCTATGAAAGTACCATCATCACCGAAGAATCTTTCACTGACAGAGTACAGGTTTTTGAAAATTTCCAAAACATTGTTTATCAGTTTGAAAGTTCTCATTACCCTTTGGGGTTTTTTTCCCCAAACTTTTGTAAGTTTTTCTTTTTTTTAAATTGGGGTTTGTTGACACTTACCCCAGGTTTTAACATCTTCCTTACATTCTGTTGGGTTTTATCGTTTTAATAGTGCCCTTTTTTAGTTCTTCACTCATTCCATTTCTAAGCAGTTAGTATTTGTCACATGGAACACCAAGTTATTTACTACTGCCAACGGAAAACTTTGCTTATCTTTTAATTTCCCCCCCCCTGTATGGACATCAATGCTTCCCCAGTTTTTCGGTTTGTCAAACTATTACCTGAGGCATCATCCCATTTTGTTCTGTCCCCAATGTTACTTTGTACCTTTGAAATTGTATAACATTGTCTTTCCTGTTTCATCACCAGAGTCACACTCCCCTTTGGGCACTGTCCTCCAGGACACCACTAGCACCCTGGGGCTCGTCCTCCAGGACACCACTAATTCTGGAGCTTGTCCCCAGGGCCACTAACCCTTTTGGGGCTCTGTCCTCCAGGACACCACTACACTCTCTGGAGCTCTGTCCTCCCGGACACCACTACCCCCTCTGGGGTTGTCCTAAAGACAGCCCCACCAAAGCACCCATTTTATTTTCCCAGCTGTTATACCAGGCTGACATGTCTTTCAAGAAGGATATTCATTGGTGTTCTTGTTTTTTTTAATATAGATGAAATTTTACCCCCCACAGGTGTATCTCATTTGGGCCCCCCCAAAAAAACATTTCTCTGCTTTTATATCAAAAGTGGTCCCAGGTTTAAAGTTCCTGCATGACCCATGGGATTTTTTTACCACAGAGATTGCATGCAATCTAGGCATGACTTCGTCTGTTTCGCTTTCTGCAGACTAAAAAATTTTCGGGTTTTCCTTAAAAATTTTCCTGGCAATTTTTACAACTCCCCTAACTAGCTAGTTGGGGGACTACTAAAAGTATTTAGTTGTTAGTGTTTAAAGTTCTTTAAAAAATTTTCGGGGAGGCTGGCTTGGAATTTTATATACAGGGAACCTCGGTACTGAACAGCTCCGTACTCAAACAATTCCTTATTCAAATTCTTTGTTCAGAAAAAAAACGTTTTTAGTCGACCGTTTGCTCGGCACTGCCCAAAAACAAACAACCTACCAGCTGTCCTCTGTCCAAAACTCCGCTGAACTTCACTGTAAACTATTTCGTGTTTCTTTGCATTTTTGGTGCTTTTTATATTATTTGTATAAATAAGACACCATGGTGCCTAAGAAGTTTAAAAGGTGATAATACCCAAACCCAAAAAAGAAAATATAATATGCCTTTTTTTATAATATCCCTTTTTTATTAATTTTGGTGTCTTTATTGTGTTTTAGGTTATCTATCGTTTTTCCCTGATATCGTTGTAAATTGAGAGATAGATAACCATTATAATATTACCGTAATTACACAACATTGCATTTGCCCATAGTATTGGGGTATCAAAACGACTCATCAGATACTGAATACTCCTTCTTCTGGCCCCTCCCTCTCCCCCCAAACTCCCCCCACTTCGACCCCCCCTTTTTTATTACACTTGCTTTCCATTTTGAATTTTTATTCAAAAAAAAAATAGACGATTTACTGTTATGCAGACTACTGCATTATTAAAAAAAAATGGTATAAATAATATCAGCGCATTTGTGAAAGCATATTAGACCCACCAGGGGGACGTATTGGACATGTGACATAATTTGTTTACCCTGAAAATAAAAAAAAAAGTCGAACATTTCCGCTAATTTGACCAAATTTTCCCTATTTTTAGTCTGTAAACCATTCATAAGCATCTCTATTTCTGTAATATATCTTTCATTATATCTAATGAGACCAAGAAAACGAGAATAAAACTACGAAAAATACCGCAAACGCAAGTATTTTTTTGGGGGTCTAAAACGGTTTAAAAAATTTACATTTTTCCCTTTTATGGGAAATTTTCGTTTGGTAATCGAACGGGTCGGCACTGAACAACCTTCGGGAACAAGTTCGAGTAAAGAGGTTCCACTGTATATATTGTAGTTTGGTATATATGGATTTAATGTATTATAGTTTCCCCCCCTTTTACAACAATCTTCCCCTGGTAAAATTTTTGTAGTTCTCCTGGGTGGGGCCCGGTTAGATAAGCCTACTATAAAAGTTTTTTTGTTTTTTGTTGGTTATATGCTGTATGATATATATTATAACCCTGTATGACATTTATGGTATATATTCTGTAATTTGAATGTATGGATGTTATGTATTAAAGGACTAGAGGAAAGTAAAAAGTTCTGGCGATAGAGGACAATTATTATGTAATTTTTGGTTTTTTTTCAGTACTGAGTAAACCCCTTTTAAATTTTTAATTTCCCAAAATTTTCCCCCTAATTTGAACCCTTAATATGAACCCTTTTTAACCAGAATACGAATACTTAATGCAAAACCCTGAAGGGAATGATTAATGTGAATCTTACTCAAACCCCCCCCAAAAAAACCCCCAAAAAAAACCCCCAATGTGAACTTTTAATATGAACCATTGTCTGCCCTTCAGATAAAATAAATAAAATTACATTTACGGGGAAGATTATTTACCGTTAATAGCTAAAGTGAAAATATCTTGTTTTATAGAAAAACCCCAAATTTTTGTATGAAGTTTTTTGAGCAGGATGAGATGTTCTCACGCAACACTTCCTGTGTTGGCAGTTTCCCCTTCTTGTTGCTTCATGTGTACGGTTTTTTTGCCGTTGTGGTGCATGCGGGGGTATATCATACTTACCTCAGCATCCCCCCTTTCCCCAAAACCCTGCCCCACACCATCCCTCACCCCCCTCTTTCTCTGCTTCCCAGCCTCAAGTGAGGCATTTTTCATTTTTTAGCCTCAACATTTCCCAAAACCTGTTTCTTCCCAGCCTCAAGAAAAGGGATCTTTGTTTTTAATTTTTTAAAAAAAGGACTTCGTCTGTCCCTGCTCTTCCACATCTCAATCAATTAGTGTTTTTTTTTCTTTTTTTTGGATGTCATAAGAATTTGTCATGATTCAGTTCCAGAATCTAACTCTAGATTTAACTGTTTCTTTAATGGTATCTGCACACTGTTACAGTTTGGGGGTTTAAAAACGCTGAACCTTTATTCAGTAATTAGGGGGTTTTGTGACAAGTTGTAGGGGTTTGGTTAGGTTAGGTTGGTTAGGTTAGGGGTCCACTAGTTATGTCGGTTTTTTTCCTCCTGCCCGCGCTGTTTTTTTTGGGTTTCTTTGTTTTGCTATTTCTTTTTGGCGATCCATTCAATTGTTAAAAAAAAGGTGTGCTAATCCTTTCTTCTGGTGAAGAAGGGTTTATAGCGATTTGTTTCCGTTTGTCAGGGTTATTCTGTGTCGAGTATACTGCGTTTTTCCAAAATTTCACGTATGTTAGTAGTACTAGTTTTACAGTCACCTGCCTGATGGTACAGTGATTTAGGGGTGTAAAGGTAGAAAGTTGAAAGGGGAAAAAAAATAAGAGTAAGGTGATGGGGTATCAAACGATTTAGATAAAGAAAATTGGATATTACATTGGAGAGGGATTTTGGGAAAAAGTAAATGTTTTCAGATATTTGGGGGGTTTACGGGGGGCGGATGGTTTTTAAGAATGAGGTTAACCATAAATTGATAAAGGAAAAAAAAGGGGGGGGTGCGCTGAGGTATCTGTGGAGACAAAAACGTTATCTATGGAGGAATAGGTGGGAGCTGAAGGAAGACAGGAGGAATGTAGATGAAGAGAAAAGGGACGAAGCAAACAGGGGTGACCAACAAATAAAGAGTCACTAACATCTGTGTGTTACAAAATGACACGATATCTATTAATAATAGATATCTCCCAGTGAACACTAGAAAGGAAAGCCCTTCTCGTGTCCCAGCCTGTTACTGCTTTTGCAACAAAGTCAGTATCCTGGGTTCAGTTATCCGACATGTTATATAGATTAAGGGATTGCAACTGATAGGGTACTAACCAAAGTAAATGATTTAAAAGATTTATTAACAAAGTGAGAAAATCTAGGTAACGTAGTAAATCAAATATAAAGATATTAAGATATCACTAGGAGGTTAATTAGAGGGTAGCTCCTACACTGCTCTCATATACACAAGTCTGTGCTGAGGGCACATATATAAATGACTCAGAAGTACCATCAGGTACAATGTCAGTAATTACAATAATATATACAAATAAGAATAAATGTGTGTACGAGTGTGCTCCCGGTAACTCTAAGACTCGACTCAACCAGTGTACGACAGAACAACTTCTCATAAGCTAGCTGTACTAACAAATTGACAACCAGAACAGCTTGATTGTCTAGTAAAATGACCACTTCGCAGAACAGCACTATAACAGGCAACAACAACACAGCGTCAGGAACAAGGAGATATGAAAATCGACCCTAACTGGGGACCATCAGTAGATCCTCTAAAACAGTCACAAAACTCCCTTTCTACTGAAACTAGGTTCAGCATAAACAATCCCAAACTGTGGCGGTGCACAGATGCCTTATCGAAGTAGGTCCAGAGCTATAGCTTGAGACCTGAGTTATCAAAGAGTGTCAAAGTGACACACAACCCAGAAAAACGTCGAATAATCACTGTCTAGTCTATTCTCTGTGAACAGAGTACACAGAGTTCTAAGAAGTATGATTCGCCTCACCAACAAATACATACTCTACCCAATAGAGTCTAATGTCGAGAACAACAAGAGTGAGGAGTTGACTCGACGAGGGCAGCCGGCCAGAGAGATGAAGGAGGAACAACCACCCAGCTCAGGTGTGTTCAGAGACTGACTCCTCCCAGCAACTAGACGCCGGCAGCGTAACAGTCGTTTGCCAACACCAAGGCAGTTACTACACACTCTCGAGCACAACATAAAATATTACATCCTACCTAAAGTAAATAAATACAAATGATAAATAATAGTCTAATAATAATATAAAGCAAAATATTAACGATTTAGCTATATTCGAGAATATTCGCAATATAAAATTATAGAAAATGGAAATATACATTATATACATTGAGGCCCAGTTCAAGGGGCGCAATAGTAGTCTGCCAACCTCGACATTGGTGACAAGAAGGCCAGAAACCTATACTCGGTTTAATAGAATGAAGTTTGTTATTTAGTAGGTCTGACCAGCGTTGTTGCCAACGGGTGCAAAGGTGGGTAGCAATGACCGCAAAATAGTCTGTGAAAGGAACACCTCTATAAAACTGGAAGGTCATGTACTGCTGACCGCGCAGCAGTTTCTGCCTGTTCGTTGCCCTGTACGTCAACATGACCAGGGACCCAACAAAAAACAATATATTTGTGATTGCTAGAGATACGGCTTTACCAAAGTTAGATACGAAGAACTAAGGGGTGAGGTGTAAAGCACTAAGGGAGTCTGAAACGATCACAAATGGTGACACAGGCATAGATGCAATACAAATAAGTGCCACAAGAATGGCATACTATTCAGCCGTAAATATGCTATCCGAGGGTAATAGATGCCCTCCCACGACGCTGTCCGAAAAGACTGCTGCAAATCCGACACAGTCAGATGACTTTGAACCATCGGTGTATACTGCGATGGCATGGGAATGAGAACGGAAGTGGTCCAGAAAAAAAGAGCGAGAAGCCACTGTAGGTAGAGGAATAGAACAGACACGGACAGCAGGAACTTCCAAAGGGGGTAGGGGAAAGGGAGATGTCACATGAACGTATAAAGGTGGTAGTTGAAGGAAAGACAAGAGTGAATGTAGACGAAGAGAAAAGGGACGAAGTAAACAGGGGTAACGGACAAATAAAGAACACCTACTAACATCTGTGACAATCCTATGCATGGAAGGATTGCGGAGGTCATGGGAGCGAACATAATAGCGAATGCAATGTGCATCACGACGATCGGACATGGATGGAATGTTCGCTTCAACATAGAGGCTCTCAACCGGGAAAGAACGAAATGCACCAAGGTATAAACGCAATCCCTGGTGATGTATGGGACTAAGGCTAGAAAGAGTAGCAGGGGAGGCCGCCGAATATATCTGGTCACCATAATCGAGTTTCGATAAAATTAGGGCTGAATGCAGGCGGAGGAGAGTGCTATGATCAGCCCCCCACGAAAGATGTGCGAGGGTTTTTAGGAGGTTCAGCCGGCTATGAAAAGTTGCCTTCAGAGAGGTAATGTGAGGTTTCCAGGACAATCGACGGTCAAACAGGAGGCCGAGAAACCTGACTGTATCACGTTCTGGGATACGTGAGTCGTATAGGTATAACGGATGATCAGAGACCACTGAACGTCTAGTAAACGTAATTTGATGAGTTTTGCTACTAGAAAATTTAAACCCGTGAGTAGTGGCCCAATCGGAAACCCGGTTGATAGCATGCTGGAGGGAAACTGCAATGAGGTGACAGTCAGCACCCGCACATGCTATAGCAAAGTCATCCACATAAAGCGATGACCAAATGTTGGATGGGAGAACTGATGCCAGATTATTTATAGCAAGGAGAAATAGTGTTGTGCTCAGAACACAACCTTGGGGGACACCTTCAGCTTGGACAAAGTCCGAGGAAAGCTCATTACTAACCCAGACACGGAAATGTCTGTCAGTTAACAAAGCCTTAAGGAAAAATGGTAGATTGCCTCGGAGGCCTAAGGAGAGGGCCTGGGTCAAGATATTATACTTACAGGTTGTGTCATAAGCTTTCTCAAGATCGAAAAAGATGGCGATAACCGAGTGGTTATTGGCAAAGGCATTACGAACATACGTATCCAAGCGCAGAACGGCCCTTACGAAAGCCATATTGACTAGTGGAGAGACTACTGTGCGTCTCTAAATACCACATCAAACGTCTATTAACTAGACGTTCCATCACCTTGCAAACTCCACTGGTAAGAGCGATGGGACGGTAGTCGGAGGTATCCTGTCCCGTAGTACTCGGTTTGTGAAAAGGGAGAACAATAGCAGACTTCCACAGTTGGGGAATAACTCCTTGCGACCATATAAGATTAAAGAGTCGTAAGAGGACAGTAAGAGCAGACTGATGTAAATGCTGTAGCATACGAATATGTATGCCGTCTGGCCCAACTGCCGATGATCGGCAAGCAGAGAGTGTTGCCTCCAGTTCTTGAAGGAAAAAAGGCACATTATAAGATTCTTCTCGGAGGGAAGAAAAATCTAAGGGCTTTAACTCGCTGGCAGACTTAGAAGAAAGGAATGAGGGGCATAGATGGAGCCCCTGAGAAATGCGGACCAGATGATTACCAATTTCAGTGGCAACGGCAAGAGGGTGTGCTATATCGACACCGGCAACCTGAAGAACAGGAGCCGGGACAGGGGAGAATTTACCACTCAATTTCCGCACTTTCTTCCAGACTGCACTCATTGAGGAAGCCTCAGTGACCGTGGAAACGTAATCTCGCCAGCAAGTGTGTTTAGCGTCACGTATGACACGGCGAGCAATTGCTCTCTTCTGCTTAAAATCAAGGAGTCTCTCTGTGGTTCTGTTATACCGATACCTGTCCCACGCAGCGAGTTTCAAAAGTACTGCCTGAGCACAAGCAGGAGACCTTCAAGGCACGCACTTCTGAGAATGCTTGCCCGAGGTTTGGGGATAGAATGTGAAGCTGCCGTGAAGACGGAGGACGAAATGAGATGTAAAACCTCATCAATGGAGAACGAGGAAGGAACCTCATGAAAGGCAGTAAGATATGCGTAAAAGTCCCATTTCGCCAGGTCAAATTGCCAGCGTGGGCTACGAGGAGGTGGAGAATACGAAGGGGACCTAAGAATCATTGGGAAATGATCGCTATCATGTAAGTCAGGGAGGACAGACCAGGTCAAGTCAAGGACAGTTGATGAAGAGCAGATGGAAAGATCGATGCAGGAGAAAGATTGAGTTCGGGTATCAAAATGGGTAGGAGTACCCGTATTTAAAACATGGAGGGGGAGAGAAGCAAGAAATGCCTCCAACTGAACGCCACGGGAGTCACAGTGCGACCCTCCCCAAAAAAATGGTGTGCATTAAAATCGCCAAGTAATAGAAGGGGTGGCGGCAAGGAAGAACCCAGAAAATCAACATCTGGGATAGACAATGCTCGCGAAGGGGAGAGATATAAAGAACAGAGTGTATACCACTTATTCAAGTGGATACGGGCTGCGGTGTAATGTAGAGAAGAATGAACATAGAGCTGATGGTATGGAACACCAGTGCATATAAGAAGAGCACTTTCGTTAAAGGTTCCATCGGAAAAAGGATCCGATGAATACAACAAATCATAGACTGAAAGGGGCCGGATAACAGAGGATTGCAATTTGGGTTCTTGCAAACAGACCCCAACAGGGAAGAACTTTGAGAGCAACACCTGAAGCTCACCCCGGTTACCCCTGAGGCCTCGGATATTCCACTGCAAATAAGCCATGATTTATGAAGAGAAAGATACGAGTCGAAGTTAGAGGTATCTATGGACTAGGGTTAGAAAAGTCCATGTGTGAAGGAAGCGGAAGATCTGTAATCAAAGAAGTAGTGGGACGCTGTGAAGGAAGGAGGGGGGTAGACGGAGAAGAGAGAGGAGGAGGAACCGGAGGTGGAGCAGTGTCTATCAACGGTTCAGTCTCTGCAATAAATCCTGCAATAGCCTCCAGTGTTTCGGGAGCCAAAGATGCAGGATGTGGGACCACATTAGAGATGAAAGAAGGAGGAGTGTGAGCGACAATCTGGGAGACCATAGACGGTACGAAAGTAGAGGGCGAGGGGATGGAAGAGGAGACTGTCGAAGGGGCTTGGGAGAGAACAGGAGTGGAAGTGACCTGGGAAAGGGCAGTCAAGGAAGAAACTTGGGAGGGGACAGGGGATGAAGACATTGAACGAGGAGGAAGATGAACCTCCGCACACGTTACTGAACGAGTCGGAGGTGAAGAATCCGGAATGGGTTTTTTTTGCCGGACTTATGAGAAGAAGGGGGGCGCTAAGGTTTAGGTGGTGAACGAGGGGGAGTAGACACAGAACTGTGCGAGTGAGCAGAGGAAGGGGTGTGGACAGTATGGGATGCCAAGGTAGGGACCTCGGATCCAAGAACAGCAAAAGGATTCAAGACAGGTGTGACTGAGGATGGGGCAACCACAGAGGAAGCCGGGGAAGTTGGGACCCACAAGTAGGGCGACGTTTAGCAATGCGAGAATAGGAAATATGGGGAAGTCTCCCTTGAAGGTGTAGATGAGAGACAGCCATAGCATATGAGAAGCCTTCCACCTCTTTAAGACAAAGGATTTCCCGCTCTTTCAGGTAAACTTGACAACGCGCGAGTACGATGGATGCGCCTCATGACAGTTAAGGCCAGAGGGAGATAGATTACAAGAAGGACTGGAATGATCGTCAGCACCACAGACATTGCATTCGGCCATGGACCTGCAATATTTCGCTGGATGACCAAAACGCCAGCAGTTTCTACACTGTTGCGGTGTAGGGGTCACCTTTCGAACTTGTAAACGTTGACCTGCAATGTAGACCGAAGGTGGAAGTTCACGGCAGTCAAACGTTAAACGAGCTATATTGCAAGGATAACGTCTTCGCTTATTGGCAGGGAGGACAAAAGTGTCAACTTTAAGGATAGGGAGCTCTTGGAGCTCAAGCTGCTCAAAAATGTCATCACCACATGTCTGGAAATTCCGTTGGACAATGGTGTGGGGTAAAATGACCGTACCACTACAAGAATTGTGAGAATGATGCTTGTCAATAGTGATAGGAATAGTATCTATAGTTGTAAGAAGAGAAAGATCGCGAGCTTGGCCAGCATTCTGGACCGTGATGATGTGAGTGCCGCTCTTGAGAGCATGAAATGAGATATCTTTACCAACATGGCATAGCAGAGCCTTACCAATACTATGATCTGAAAGATAAGTATTAGGAGAAGTCGGTCGTAGAGTAAAAAACTTTGTCCATTGAGTAGTGTGAAACAGAGTATTTAAGGGGAGTGAATGACGAGCTGGTCGTTTCTGAGATGAATGAGCAGGAAGTGTCGAGTCGTCATATAAGGGTCTTGGTTGTTTGGATGAGAGACCAGAGTTGGTCCGACGTGTGATGAGCGAGCAATCCGAAAATTGCCGTACTGTAGAGGGAGAAACCGGAATCAAGGTCAGAGAAGAGCGAAGGTCAGTATCTAAAGGGCCAGTCGGAACCCTGGTACCTGAAGCAGGTGACGAACCGGCACCAGCAAGAAGCACAGGGGTATTAGAGGTGTCCGAAGAGTTGTTCATTAACGAGTTAGGGTCAGAACTAGGTGTGGTATCAAGAAGGGGCCCGGGGGTAGGTTCATGGATTAGGGCATCCATGTTTAGGTTACTTTGTTTTTCTTAAAAACAAAAAGAAAGAAGAAAGAAGAAAAGAAAAAAACAGGAAAAAAAAGAAAAAAACTGGGGGAACGTGGAGGAATAGCTTCTAGGAGGAATGAAAGGGGCGTAAATCCCCCTCCACGCCCAAGAGGACTTCAACACTACAAGTAGTACAGATGCTGCATGGAACCCATGCCATACCCTACCCTTCATGCCAGTAAATCAGCAATCCGGGATAGCAACCTCACATCCACCGAGCCATCTCGGCGGACAAAAGAGAAGGCGGCCGGATATCCACCACAAAGCATACCACCTTCGGCCACCACCCCCGGAATCCGAAAGGTGGCCTCCAGAGATACACCCGTCGCTTGAAAGATACCCAAGGCCACCCCCCGGGAGACCGGAGAGGGATCGGGACATCCCCAGGCGATCCAGATTCCTCGGCAAACTACACCACCGCCAAGGACCTCAACGGAATGGGATGGACCACGATACCCTTTCCCCTACCTAGGAACTAGAATGACTGTGGAGAGAAGCTCCCAGGGTAAAAATGGGAAGGAAATAAGGAAGGGATGAGGAGGAAGAGGAGAAAAGGGAAAAAAAAGAGGATGGGGGAGATGGGAAAGGGGAGGGGGATTGGGGGGTAATTAGGTTCAGTCTGAGGAAAAAGACCAAAAGGTCTAATTCCTCAGACCAAGAGCCTCTTTACCTCAGACCAAGAGCCTCTTAAGGAATGCAATTAGAACTCTGTGAACCATTAACTAACATTTTTAATTTATCTCTTCAAACAGGTGTAGTGTCTGATATGTGGAAGATGGCTAATGTAATTTCTATTTTTAAAGCAGGGGACAAGTCACTACCGTCAAATTACCGCCCAATAAGCCTGACCTCAATTGTTGGCAAATTACTAGAGTCAATTATAGCTGATATTATTAGAAGCCATCTAGATAACCATAATTTGATTAATGAAACTCAGCATGGATTCACGAGGAGCCGTTCCTGTCTATCTAATTTATTAACCTTCTTCAGTAAAGATTTTGAAGCTGTTAATCACGATAAAGAATTCGATATTGTTTATTTAGACTTTAGTAAGGCTTTTGATAGAGTACCGCACCAGAGACTGTTAAAGAAAGTGGCAGCTCATGGCATTGGGGGAAAAGTGCTGTCATGGATCGAGTCATGGCTCACCAATAGGAATCAGTGTGCATAAATGGGGTTAAATCCGAATGGGGACTTGTAACAAGTGGTGTACCACAGTGATAAGTCTTAGGCCCATTTTTATTTATAATATATATCAATGACCTTGACGAGGGAATTACTAGTGATATGAGCAAATTCGCCGACGACACAAAGATAGGTAGGATAATTGATTCAAACATAAGATGTCATGGAACTACAGGAAGATTTAAACAAACTTAATTTGTGGTCAGAAAAGTGGCAGATGCAATTCAATGTAGATAAATGCAAGGTTCTGAAGCTCGGGAGTGTCTATAACCCAAGCACTAATAAGTTAAATAACGTAGAACTTAGCCATACAGATTGCGAAAAAGACTTGGGGGTTATGGTAAGCAGCAACCTTAAACCAAGACAGCAATGCCTAAGCATACGTAATAAGGCAAACAGATTACTGGGATTTATATCAAGAAGTGTAAGCAACAGAAATCCAGCGGTTATATTGCAGCTTTATACATCATTAGTAAGACCTCAACTAGATTACGCAGCTCAGTTCTGGTCTCCATCTTAAAGAATGGATATCAATTCGTTAGAAAACATTGAGCATAGAATGACTAAATTAATACATAGCATTAGAAATCTTCCGTATGAAGAAAGATTGAAAACCCTAAAATTACATTCACTTGTAAGATGAAGAATGAGGGAAGACATGATCGAGGTATACAAGTAGAAAATGGGTATTAACAAAGGGGATATAAATAAGGTCTTGAGGATATCTCTACAAGAGATAACCCGCAATAATGGATTCAAATTAGATAAGTTTAGATTTAGAAAAGATATAGGAAAGTATTGGTTTGGAAATAGGGTAGTTGATGAGTGGAACAGTGTGCCTAGTAGGGTTATTGAAGCTAGGACCTTGGGTAGTTTCAAATTTAGGTTGGATAAATTCATGAGTGAGAGGGGTTGGATATGAGTGGTACTTGCACATGAAGTAAATAGAATTGTCAAAGCTTATTTTTTGGGTATCATTGAAAATTGGTTTGAGCAAATATTCTGTTAGTGGGAGGGATTGTGAAGGAATTGCCTAGTATGGGCCAATAGGCCTGCTGTAGTGTTCCTCCTTTCTTATGTTCTTAAGTTATTTATAAGATGATCCTCATATCCCTTGATGCACCTATAAATTCCTTTCTTCTGCCCTAAAAGATGTTTGAGCCTTTTATTCATATATCTCAGGTCATTTCTATTCAATCTAATTTCTTTATACGGAATAAATGTTCATTGGGCAGCATGTGTAGTGCTCAGAAAGCTGTCATATTGATAGCTCTCTTCATTAACCCAGTCCACAGATGATAGGTGTCTCTAAGCCCATTGTAATCTGCTAAGCGAAAATCTGGGACTATTACTGAGTTATCCCTACTATTGTACATTCATTCAATGCTAAAGGTAATTGATTAATGGTCGCTTGAGCTAAGTTCCTCTGTAATTTCTAAGTTATTAACAAGGGTTTCCTTGTTTGCCAGAACCAATTCAAGTAGGTTATTTCCCATTGTAGGTTCTGTCACAAACTGTTTTTAAAAAACAATCCTGAATTACCTCTAAGAAGTCGTTAGACTAAATTCCCAGTCAAGGAATTTCAATCAATCTGACTAAATTTAAAGTTCCCTAAAATTATTATGTGATCGTGCATTGTGGCCTTAACAATTTCCTCTCAAAGTAGTCTCCCTTGTTCCCTATCTAAGTTTGGGGGACGGTATATCACGCCTAAAATAAATAAATTTTTCATTCCCCTTCGAAAATTTTATCCAGACAGAATCAGAATGTGTTATTTCAGACTTTATACCCATTTTTTATGCAATAGTTGAAGCCACCCCACCCCTCTTCCCGATACTTTTGTCAACTTGAAACAGTTTAAAACCCTGAATGTGACATTCAGCTGCATGTCCCGATTTTTTGTATTAAACCATGTCTCGGTTATGGCAAATACATCAATGTTACCCGCACGTGCAACTAATCTCAACTTGTCCATCTTATTCCTAACACTATGACTATTAGTATAATGTAAATTAAGAGACCCTCCTCTCTCTTTTACCTTCCTGCTCATTTCTGATGTTCCACTATACCTATTGCTGTCCTTGTCACCTAGTGCCACTGGCTTTCCAATATCCACCTCATTCTGCCTATAACCGGTTTCCCTAAAACTCACAATATTGCTACACTTGGGCTTCATTGTTTCCCCCCAAAACTCATACCGCTAACTATTTCTAGTTTAAAGCCCTAACATCTCCCTCCACTGCAGTGAACCCCATCTCTGGCATACGCGTCATTTCTGACAAACACTGTATTTTCCTTATAATATTTGTCCAGCCAGCAATTGACATCAATTGCCCTGGACAACCATTCATTTCCTACTCCTCTCCTGGGTAAAATGCCACATAAGACAGGGTTCCTTCTCTTCTTCCTAATTTTCTCAACTGCTGACCTATACCTGCTAATAAGGTACTCACGCCTAGGTCTGCCAACATCGTTGCCTCCAGCACTGAGACAGATAATAGGATTGCTCCCATTACTCTCATGATATCATCCAGACAGCTAACAATATCCTTCATCCCAGCCCCAGGAAAACATACCCTCTGCCTTCTTTTCCTATCTCTAAGTCAAAAAGCCCTACCCATAAACTTAATCTGACTGTCCACAACTAAAAGAATGTTCTTACCTCGACTGGAGGTGTGCATGACGTTCTAGACGGTCTTAGTACAGATTCTCTAGGCTGGGATGTCTTCACTGGCTGGCTTCACTGTGTCGTTAAGAACTGTCCTTGTTGGAAATGTCTTCGTTGGAAGATCATGGGTGGTCGATTCACATTCGTCTGATAACAAGGAAAAGAGTTGCTGGTTTTCACAGCAGTCTCCTGACCTTCTTCATCTTCAGCTTCGTCCCTTCAGATCCGACTAGCATCCATTCGTTGGTCCGATCATCGGCGACATTGTTCCGGAATAATCCTTGCACATACCCTTCAGTCGTTGAATTTCTCTTCTTGCTTCCGTTAATTCCGCCTTAAGCTAATATAGCTGTTCGTAGTCGAGGAGAGCCATCACCACAATCTCAGGTAGCTAAGAACGGAGAGCACACTAGACGAGTCTTCACAGTGCAAAGTACAGGTCATCACTGGGTGATAAATAACATGCTAAAAATATCTAAGCGAGAGAGTAGGGCAACAACGGGTTTCAAGTTGGAAAAATTAGATTTCAAAAGGATAAGGAAAAGATTGGTTTGGTAATAGAGTTGTAAATGAGTGAAACAAACTCAGTAAAACTCTTTTAGCTTTAATAATTAGCTAGATAAGTACAGAGTGAGTACGGGTAGGCGTGATGTAGACCTGCTTAACTTGTATGAGTAGTCCTGGAGAAGTGTTCCTTCTTTCATAAGTGGGTGTGACTTGAACTTGCCTAGCATGGGCCAGGACGACTCTCGCAGTTCTCCTTCTTTCTTATGTTCTTATTGACTGATCATACTTGATTGCCTCCCCTTCCCACTTGTCGTATGACCACTATGCGTTTAGCTTTTTCCTATTAGTAAACATAGTTACTATATATTATAACAATCTTATTGGTGTTTTACTCAGTTAATAATGTTCATTTGTTCCTGGTTCTCTAAAACACAAGGTATAGCTTAAGAATTAATAATAAAAAGGCACTGTGTGCATAACGAAAAAAAAATATTAGTAAAGGACGTTTCTGTCTGAAAAGTGTTTCGTATAGACCAAAAACAAGTCTATCTATAGAGTTGGTTCAGAAGATAGTGTCTATTAACCATACATGGCGGCAAGTCTTGCTTCTCAACGCAAATATAATCGTTGACTTAAAACTGAATTAACAATACAGTATAACAAAGGAAAGTAATGGCAGGAATCCTGGGAAGGAAGAAGAAAATGTGTTAGTAAACTCGGGTAAAGTGAGTCGTAAAGGCGCGAGGGTGCAAAGTGCTGTAAACACAGAGCATTTGTTAGAGAGAAGAGGGCGCTGGGGAGGACGCTGGGAAGGACGCCGGGGAAGAAACGTCTGGGAGGATACCGGGAAGGGAGGCGTCAAGGTGGAATGTTTATAAAAGCAGGAGAGGAAGACTTACACAGGAAGTTAATAAGATATTAAAGGCTGTGATTAGAGATAGATAGATAGATAGAGAGAGAGAAA
>WNWK01041301.1:0-16521 GCA_009830355.1 Cherax destructor | reverse complement strand
GGCTATCAGAGGAAACGTTTCGCCCGCCAGTATGTGTTGATTTCTATACAGAAAAGATGTTTCCACAATGAAGATTCCCATGTGTTGCACAAAACTCTCATTCATCAACTTTTCACTTCTCTGAATCTTTTATCAACAATAGTATCACAGTTGATGAAGCTGTGGGAAACACGCAAGACCAGTGCTGCTCTTTTCTTAGTCTACGAGCGATGGTATTGACATGTATTTATGTGAAATTGTTTCCAGTGTTGAAGGTCACCAGCCATGTGCTTGCAGCTGGACCTACAAGGATCACAACAACGTATGAACATATTATGCGGCTGACATGCCACACTTCAGCCCATCTTGTGCGTTAATAAGAATTATGATGATGACAACCTTCTTCTCAGGTGGGAAGGTCATGTTTGCAGTCTTGCTGGAGAGGAATTCGTAAAGATTTTGTTAGTTGTTTGGATATTTCAATAAGTCCTGCTATTTTCCAGAGATTTTTTCTGGCCAGCTACCTATCTGTTAATGCTTTCGTCTATTATCCTGGTAGAGTTCACCAGTTGTTTAGTGATGTGGGGAAGGAAGATTAGTTTGAATATGATTGTTTGTGGTTACACATTAGAATGATAGAAGGCGTAGGGCAGCCGTGCCACCTAAGGTATTATTATCAAATGAATATGGGAGATCTGATGGCGTAATTTCGTTATGTATCTTCAGGAATCTCAACAGATCAGTCTTTCCTGTCAGATATTTTCATGCTTGATGACCTTTCCAAATTCTGCTTCTGTGTTTTTCATTGCAATATACAATCTGGAGATGTCGACATCAGTCTTGTGTATGATGATCTCACCATCAGTCTTGTGTATGATGATCTCACCATCAGTCTTGTGTATGATGATCTCACCATCAGTCTTGTGTATTATGATCTCACCATCAGTCTTGTGTATGATGATCTCACCATCAGTCTTGTGTATTATGATCTCACCATCAGTCTTGTGTATGATGATCTCACCATCAGTCATTCCACTGTCAAAGTCACTAAAATCATATTGTTTCCCCATTCTGATGTTCAGTCTGAACAACAAGTGAACCTCTTGACCATGTCTGCAAGCACTGAGGTACTGTCACGTGATTCACTGTTTAGGTAGTTTGTTTAAAGGTCAGGTATACAGGTGTACCTGATAACACAGCCCCTGAGTGTATATGTCGTTCCTAATAAGCCGTATTAAGCACTGCCCTAAATTTTTAACTTTTCCAAAATGTTCTTTTACGGATTAACAGATGTATAAGTGGATAAGTGGAAGAGATTAATATTCTGCTATGTATGTTCTGAATGACATGGGATGATGGGAAGTGACATGGTATGACAAAGAATGATGGGGAGTGGCATAGTATTACATAGGATGATGGGGAGTGTCATAGCATGACATGGGATGGAAATAAATGGTATAAAATACCGACACAATGGAAAAATAAACACATAAGCAGTATAATGTGATCCTTTATTGACAACGTTTCGCCCACGCAGTGGGCTTTATCGAGTCACAGACAGATCTACCTGGAAAATGAGCAACATGGAGATATATATAGGGTACAGTCAGGTGGAGAATGCTGGGTCAGGTGGAGAAAGCTGCATGTGAGTCTTAAAAGTAGTGTGATAGTTAAAAACATAGTGTGACTTAAAGGACCTGCAGTGTACCATTCTTGAGTTCTAGGTGGGATAGCGTTGAAGAAGTTTCTTGGCAATAGGTTCAGCTATGTTGTAGAAGCCGTTGTTCTGGTTGAAGTTGTTGGATATACAGATGAGTGATGATTCTAGGATTCTTCGGTATTGCGTGTTGTCTTCTCTGGCGATGAGTCTTGCGTTTCTGTAGTTGATTAAATGGTTGTGTAAATTTCGGTGTTGAACACAGGCATTTCTTGAGTCGTCAGATCTGCCTGCGTACTGGTGTTCTGAAATGCGTGTTTGTAGGTCTCTGGATGTTTCGCCAACGTATAATTTGCTGCAGCCATTACAAGGGATTGTGTATACCCCTGCCGTGGATTGAAGCTTTTCCTGTCTGTTACTGGTAATGTCCTTAATGGTGGTGGATGTGGAGGTGGATACTCGGAATGAGGTCTTAGAAAAATGTTGGAAACTTGTTTGGAAATGGAGTTGGTGGGAAGGACTATGTATCTCTTCTCAGCAGTGTCTTCTCTGGGTGTGTTGAAGATGTTTAATGCCCGTCGTCTGCAGTCTCTAATGAAGTGACGAGGATAGTGAAGTTTGGAAAAACTTGTTCAATGAGGAGCATTCTTCTTCAAGGAACTCACTGCTGCAGATTCTGAGTGCGCGCAGGAAAAAGCCTATAATTACACCACGTTTAATTTTGGTGTCGTGGTGAGAGTAGAAGTGGAGAAGATCGTGTTGATTGGTAGGTTTTCGATAGACTTTAAAACGAAGTTCATGGTCAGCTTTGCAGAGAAGAACATCAAGGAAAGGAAGAGTGTTGTCGACTTCTTCTTCTAGTGTAAACTGGATTGATGGCTCAACCTGGTTGAGTTCGTGTTGGAGAGCTTGAACGTTGAAGCGTCTGGGAGTTATGATGAGAATGTCGTCAACATAACGAAGCCAGGTGACAGAAGAGGGAATAATAGTGGAAAATCGCTCGGCTTCCAAATGTTCCATATATAGGTTCGCAAGGACGGCACTAAGTGGCGAGGATATGGGCCTCAATGGGATACCTGGTTTGTGAGTTTTTGGCAGACCGTACATTCTGGCAGGTCTGGGGTTGCTGGGAATGGTGTGTAGAAGTTTCTTTCCTAGTTCTGATTCCCTCAGAATGCGGCGAGTCTTGTGAAGAAATGTTTTGGTGAGGTTATCCACTTGATTAGTAGTGAGAGGTTTGTAGGTATCTGGGTCATTAAGTAGATTAAGCATTTTGTTCCGATTTCCAAAAAGGCTATCTTCAAGGCATCATCTCAGCAGCCATCTCAACACACAGTACCCCAGTCATACCTCGACGTTACATCATTGCACTTAAAACTTTAGCAGAAGACACGACCATCAGGGTTACCACCGCTGATAAAGGAGGTGGTGTCGTAATCTTGAACACTGACGATTACAGGAACAAAATGCTTAATCTACTTAATGACCCAGATACCTACAAACCTCTCACTACTAATCAAGTGGACAACCTCACCAAAACATTTCTTCACAAGACTCGCCGCATTCTGAGGGAATCAGAACTAGGAAAGAAACTTCTACACACCATTCCCAGCAACCCCAGACCTGCCAGAATGTACGGTCTGCCAAAAACTCACAAACCAGGTATCCCATTGAGGCCCATATCCTCGGGAATAGGCAGTGCTCCCCACCAAATCTCAGGAATTCTCGCTAAACACCTCTCCAAACTTTTGGGCACCATGTTTCTCTTTCGAAAACCAACTCTTTCAGCAAACTTTTGGACTACCCATGGGATCGCCACTTAGTGCCGTCCTTGCGAACCTATATATGGAACATTTGGAAGCCGAGCGATTTTCCACTATTATTCCCTCTTCTGTCACCTGGCTTCGTTATGTTGACGACATTCTCATCATAACTCCCAGACGCTTCAACGTTCAAGCTCTCCAACACGAACTCAACCAGGTTGAGCCATCAATCCAGTTTACACTAGAAGAAGAAGTCGACAACACTCTTCCTTTCCTTGATGTTCTTCTCTGCAAAGCTGACCATGAACTTCGTTTTAAAGTCTATCGAAAACCTACCAATCAACACGATCTTCTCCACTTCTACTCTCACCACGACACCAAAATTAAACGTGGTGTAATTATAGGCTTTTTCCTGCGCGCACTCAGAATCTGCAGCAGTGAGTTCCTTGAAGAAGAATGCTCCCTCATTGAACAAGTTTTTCCAAACTTCACTATCCTCGTCACTTCATTAGAGACTGCAGACGACGGGCATTAAACATCTTCAACACACCCAGAAGACACTGCTGAGAAGAGATACATAGTCCTTCCCACCAACTCCATTTCCAAACAAGTTTCCAACATTTTTCTAAGACCTCATTCCAGTATCCACCTCCACATCCACCACCATTAAGGACATTACCAGTAACAGACAGGAAAAGCTTCAATCCACGGCAGGGGTATACACAATCCCTTGTAATGGCTGCAGCAAATTATACGTTGGCGAAACATCCAGAGACCTACAAACACGCATTTCAGAACACCAGTACGCAGGCAGATCTGACGACTCAAGAAATGCCTGTGTTCAACACCGAAATTTACACAACCATTTAATCAACTACAGAAACGCAAGACTCATCGCCAAAAAGACAACACGCAATACCGAAGAATCCTAGAATCATCACTCATCTGTATATCCAACAACTTCAACCAGAACAACGGCTTCTACAACATAGCTGAACCTATTGCCAAGAAACTTCTTCAACGCTATCCCACCTAGAACTCAAGAATGGTACACTGCAGGTCCTTTAAGTCACACTATGTTTTTAACTATCACACTACTTTTAAGACTCACATGCAGCTTTCTCCACCTGACCCAGCATTCTCCACCTGACTGTACCCTATATATATCTCCATGTTGCTCATTTTCCAGGTAGATCTGTCTGTGACTCGATAAAGCCCACTGCGTGGGCGAAACGTTGTCAATAAAGGATCACATTATACTGCTTATGTGTTTATTTTTCCATGACATGGGATGATGGGGAGTGTCATAGTATGACATGGGATGATGGGGAGTGTCATAGTATGACATAGGATGATGGGAAGTATCATAGTATGACATAGGATGATGGGAAGTGTCATAGTATGACATAGGATGATGGGGAGTGTCATAGCATGACATTGGATGATGGGGAGTGTCATGGTATGACATGGGATGGAGAGTGTCATAGTATGACATGGGATGATGGGAAGTGTAATAGTACGACATGGGATGATGGGGAGTGCCATAGTATTACATAGGATGATGGGAAGTGTCATAGTATGACATATGATGATGGGAAGTGTCATAGTATGACATAGGATGATGGGGAGTGTCATAGCATGACATTGGATGATGGGGAGTGTCATGGTATGACATGGGATGATGGAGAGTGTCATAGTATGACATGGGATGATGGGAAGTGTAATAGTACGACATGGGATGATGGGGAGTGCCATAGTATGACATGGGATGTTTTAAAGTGTCATGGTATGACATGGGATGATGGGGAGTGTCATAGTATGACATAGGATGATGGGGAGTGTCATAGTATGACATGGGATGATGGGGAGTGTAATAGTATGAAATAGGATGATGGGGAGTGCAATAGCATGACATGAGATTATGGGGAGTGTCACAGTATGCTTCAGAAGTTTAGGGGTTAAGCACAGTTTTGCTTAATACAATGTACAATTACATGTACCCTAACCAGTGCCTTGAAAAGATCAACCTCCTGGTAGCTGAAGTATGTTCAAGGCATATTCCTCTAAGAAAAAAGAAGAGAATAAGTAAACTGGAGAGAGAGAGAGACGCTCCCTCTACAGGAGAAGAAGAAGAATCACTGAGCTCCTCAAGAATGCCGGACTATCTGGTTCACGGAAGGAAGCGCTAATCAGGGAAGTGGAAAATACTGAGCTAAAGTTAAATGACTCATACAGGATCCAGGAGAATCAAGAGGAGCTAAAAGCGATTAGTGAAATTGAAAGAAATTCGAAATATTTATTTTCATATGCCAAAAAACAAGGCAAAAACCACTTCTAGTATAGGGCCCCTGCTCAGACAAGACGGATCTTACACAGATGACAACAAAGAGATGAGTGAGGTACTGAAATCTCAATATGACTCTGTGTTCAGCGAGCCACTAATCAGTCTAAAGATAGACAATCCAAACAATTTTTTCATGAATGAGATTCAAAACCCTGCCAATGTATGCCAAATTTCTGACAACCCTAACTCCTCTAGACTTTGAGAAAGCTTTAACGTCCCATATCATAAAAATATTTGAAAGAGTTCTAAGAAGCAGGATAGCAAACCACCTGGACTCCCAAAAATTGCACAACCCAGGGCAACATGGTTTCAGAGCAGGTCGCTCCTGCCTCTCACAACTACTGGACCACTATGATATGGTCTTAGATGCACTGGAAAACAAACAGAATGCAGATGTAGTATACACATATTTTGCAAAAGCCTTTGACAAGTGCGATCATGGTGTAATAGCACACAAAATGCGTGCTAAAGGGATAACTGGCAAAGTAGGAAGATGGATCTTCAATTTTCTAACCAATCAAACACAAAAAGTAGTGGTAAACAGAGTTAAATCGGAAGCTGCCATAGTGAAGATCTCTGTCCCACAAGGCACAGTACTCGCACCTATCCTGTTCCTCATTTTCATATCAGACATAGACAGATATGTAAATATATAGCACTGTATCATCCTTTGCAGATGATACTAGGATCTGCATGAGAGTGTCATCCATTGAGGACACGGCAAATCTCCAAGAAGATATAAACCAAGGTTTCCAATGGGCAACAGAGAACAATATGATGTTCAATGAAGACAAATTCCAACTACTCCGTTATGGAAAACTGGAGGAAATAATAGCTAGGACTGAGTATACTGCAAACTCTAATCACACAATAGAGCGGAAAAGTAATGTGAAGGACCTGGGTGTGGTAATGTCCGAAGACCTCACCTTCAAGGACCACAACAATGCCACTATCACATCTGCGAGGAAACTGATAGGATGGATAATGAGAACATTCAAGACAAGAGATGCTAAGCCAATGATGATCCTTTTTAAATCACTTGTTTTCTCTAGGCTAGAATACTGCTGTACATTAACATCCCCATTCAAGGCAGGTGAAATTGCAGATCTAGAGAACGTACAGAGAACCTTTACTGCACGTATAAGTTCCACCAAACACCTTAACTACTGGGAACACCTGGAAGCACTAGACTTATATTCACTGGAGCGCAGGCGAGAGAGATATATCATAATGTACACCTTGAAGATTATGGAGGGACTGGTCCCAAATATGCACACAGAAATCACTCCATACGAAAGCAAAAGACTTGGCAGACGGTGCAACGTACCCCGAGTGAAAAGTAGGAGCGCCACTGGTACACTAAGAGAAAACACAATAAGTGTCCGGGGCCCAAGACTGTTCAACAGCCTCCCACCAGCCATAAGGGTCATTACCAGTAGGCCCCTGGTTGTAGTCAAGAGGGAGCTGGACAGATACCTAAAGTCAGTGCCAGATCAACCGGGCTGTGGTTCGTACGTTGGACTACGTGCAGCCAGCAGTAACAGCCTCGTTGATCAGGCCCTGATCCACCGGGAGGCCTGGTCATAGACCGGGCCGCGGACATGTTGATCCTCGGAATGCCCTTCAGGTAGACTTTCAGTGATCAGAGAGTAATGTATATTTCTTGTACAAAATTTGCTTAAAAAAGCTCTGAAAAGTTTGGCTTTTTTCTTTGTATAGTGTAAGCAGTTGATTTATTTTTAAAACTTCTTTCTATCTTTCTATGAAAAAGTAATAATGTCTCTCTGCTAAATTTCTCTGCTTCTACTCGATATTTTTTCAATAACAATTCGTTGTAAATGATAACACTGACATATGATTAGGCTAATGTAACTTGATTGTGTCTGGGACAGTGATCAGGGCTATGGAATAATTCCCTGATCGAATTTTAAAGAGGCAATGACTGTGCAAAATCAAATAATTTGTGAAAATATTTTTAGTTTTAAAGAGTCAATCTTAGAATTTTCTTTGAGAGAAGTGAAAGAGGAGAAGAGAGAGAGAGAGAGAGAGAGAGAGAGAGAGAGAGAGAGAGAGAGAGAGAGAGAGAGAGAGAGACAGTTTGAGTGTCAGTCTATCTGAACCCGTCTCGACAGTCCAGAAAAGGACATGATGATTTCCTGAATGTATGTTATAAAACCAATGAATTAAGTAATGTCTTTCTACATACATTAAATAATACATATTGTATTAACCTAAATGACTTATACGCTTGAAGAAAAAAAAATACCAGGAATTCCCATAAGTGTTGGATGACTTTTACCGGGAATGTGTTAAATTTATTTACATCGGGTTACTTTTCACTGGGTTTATTCTGCATTTCCTTCCATATCTCTCGCTCCAGTATGTTATGGCATTGTACAGATTTGGGACCAGGCCCTCGAGTACCTGCCATATATATATATATTATACAACCAGAATGACTAGGTTTTGGTTCTCAATTTCTACTGCCAAAACTTCAACGCTAGGCTGTGGTTCATACGTTGGACTGCGTGCGGCCAGCAGTAACACCCTGGATGATCAGGCTCTGATCCAACATGAGGCCTGGTCACAGACCGGCCCGCAGGGGCGTTGACCCCTTTGTTTTGCCCTTTTGTGTGAAGGAGAATCAAGGGTATCCAGAGGCTGCCTTTGAAAAATATTCTTGGGGTACTTTAAGTCTGGTGTCCTCCATATGGGTAGAGAGCTGGAGTCTATACATCAAGACAAGACACACCCAAACAAAATTATCAAGACACATCAAGAAAAGACACATCCAGACAAGATGCATGATAAGATACATAGAGATGATCCGTCAAGACAAGACCCACCATGACAAGATACACCAAGACATTAGCATACATGATACTCACCCAGGCAAAATACCACATACCCAACACAGGAGTCACGTGATCTCATCGTCTACCCGTCCTCTTCCCAACATGTTATTCTTCAGGTCACCATACGTCACCCAGACGTCACTCTCCGCCTATATATATTGTCTTTAACCTCTATATGTTAAAAGTGATCAAGGTCCCAGGACAAAAACGTTTTCTAATAAATATGTCCTAGTGTTTGTTTACGTGTTTCTCTAAACTAACTTGTGGGTATTTATTACCAATATTTATACCACCAAACAGGTTACATACAGTGTTATTAACTCTGGTGTAGCAGACACACTTTATACACATCACAATACAACGATGGTGGTGAAAATACACATAACAACAGAGAGGAACTTTCACCTGTGAAACAAACTTCTTCATGCAATAGTTCCCCTCTGCAACAGTATGTTTTTTTTTCATTACTTTACTGGCTTTGTGTCATACATCTCTGCAACATAGTGCACCACAATATTCAATTTGTAATATATCTTAACATTTATACATCACAGTACATAACAACAGTAGCGGAGACAGTAGCACACAGTGGTACTGGCCAGGTTGTGGCAGCCACCACCAAAATTCTTAGTGTATTAGATCAAATCTTCCAAGTTGACAGTTTTTATTTTCATCACCAAAAGTTTTTTTGCTTAGCATCTGTGATGGTGAATGTTTTTTTTCATCAAAATATTGTAACCCTCATTCTATATTCTTAAGAAATTTGAAATTATATAATCAAGAATTTTCTTAATTCTCCTACACTATTTATACAGTATTGTTTAATTTAAACAATGGTGTAGGAGAGGCAGATATACTTATGAGAACGTGTATACATGTATGTATATATGTGTGTTCGTAGCATGGTGTATGGAGTGATGTGTATGTGTAGACCAAAATGAAAAGTAAATATCAGAAGAAAACTTGTATGATCTACATAATAATTCACAATAAAGGAGAGCACAATTCTGTGGTACAGCTGTCAGCCTGGCTGACTCTGCTGTCAGCCTGACTGACTCTGCTGTCAGCCTGACTGACTCTGCTGTCAGCCTGACTGACTCTGCTGTCAGCCTGGCTGACTCTGCTGTCAGCCTGGCTGACTCTGTTGTCAGCCTGGCTAACTCTGCTGACAGCAGAGTTAGCCAGACAGTGTGAAAGAAATTATTCAACTAGAAGGGTAAAAATGGGAAATTCAGAATGGATTAAGATTGAAGTGAGTGACACAGTTGTAATAAAGTACTGAAATAGTTCATGATTTTGTTCACAATGTTTATAAAAGAAGAAAAGGAGAAAAAACATTAAAGAATGTAATAAATATAATGTAATAAGATTGTTGACCATACTAAGTAAAGTGTATGTCAGAATTATGATCATTGTAGTGATGGAAAAGACAAAATATGCGAAAGAAGAGTGTGAATTCAGAAAGGGAAGGGAATCTGCGGATCAAGTGTAAATACTGAAATACATAAGTTAACAACACTTATATAAAGGAAAGCCGCACTTGGGTGCATTTATAGGTTTGGAAAAGATTTATGAGAGATGTTAAAAGAGTTACAAATGTATTTAATCTTAGGTAATGTTGTGATAGCTATAGTGTTGAATTGATATAATATGCAAGAAAGACGGTAAATATTTACCCAAAAAACTGGGTCTAGATAATGTTGTGTGATGTCACCTGTGGTCTTAAAGACGTGTGATTCACTGTACTTTGGTCAAAAGACAATAGTATATGTATATATGTCGTGCCAATTAGGTAAAACTTGTGATTTTGGCTTAAATAGCAACGCTCATCTTGCCATATAAGACAAGCGAAAATTTGTGTATGCAATAATTTCGCAAAAATCATTCTGAACCTAACACAAAAAATATATTTCATTGTGTTCGTTTATTATTAAATTAATGTTAACGTATCTAAAATATATTTAGTCGGGTTAGGCTAAATTAAATTGCGCTTGTTGTAATAAGGTTAGGTAGGTTTTCAAAGTTTCTCTTGGTACAAAATTATAAATTTTTACATTAGCATAAATGCAAAAAATATATCTTTAAACGTATAAGAGAAAATTTTAGAAAGGACTTAATTTTAGATGAGTTCTTGCTAATTGACCAGTTTTAATCCTAATCGGACGAATATATATATATATATATATATATATATATATATATATATATATATATATATATATATATATATATGTCGTGCCGATTAGGTAAAACTTACGATTTTGGCTTAAATAGCAATGCTCACCTTGCCATATAAGACAAATGAAAATTTGTGTATGCAATAATTTCGCCAAAATCATTCAGAACATAACGAAAAAAATATATTTCATTGTGTTTGTTTATTATTAAATTAATGTTAACGTATCTAAAGTATATTTAGTTGGGTTAGGCTAAATTAAATTGCGCTTGTTGTAATAAGGTTAGGTAGGTTTTCAAAGTTTCTCTTGGTACAAAATTATAAATTCTTACATTAACATAAATGAAAAAAATATATCTTTAAACGTATAAGAGAAAATTTTAGAAAGGCCTTAATTTTAGATGAGTTCTTGCTAATTGACCAGTTTTACCTAATCGGCACGACATATATATATATATATATATATATATATATATATATATATATATATATATATATATATATATATATATATATATATATATATATATATATATATATATAATGTGCGCATGTATGTATATATGCATGATTTGCAATTGATTCCATTTACGACCTGCAATTTCATTTACGAAACACGAGAAACTCAGATTATTAATTATAAATTTGTTACAGGAGATTTAGAGATTTGCATTTGACACTCATCCACACACAACAATACCAAAACATTTCCCTAAGACATACACAATCATACGTACACATGACACTCAACCATACACAATAGCATGTACACGTGACACTCATACACAATACGTAAACATTATACTCATACATAATAACATGTACGCATGACATTCATCAACACACAACATGTACACATGACATTCATCAACACACAGCAACATGTACACATGACACATATACACAATAACATAAGCATTACATTCAGTGGTCAGTGGTCACGAGTGGTCGCAGTCCCTGAGTGCTTTAGGAATTTGTGTGAGGGTTAATCATGGCTAGCTGCTGCAGTGTTTTAAAACGTGAGGTTGGAGTGCTGAAGGAGGAGGTCCTGCTTCTCCAGGAGGAATTTAGGAGGCTGAAGGTTCACCTCAATGGGTTTGGAAGTGAGAGTGAGGTCCTGCTTCTCCAGGAGGAAATTAGGAGGCTGAAGGTTCACCTCAATGGTTTTGGAAGAGAGGGTGAGGTGGCTGCAGTTCTGGAGGGGAATAGGTATACCAGTAGTGAGGTGCAGTCTGCCACTCCCTGCGAGGAGGGTGAAGGGGGGAAGGAAGAAAAGGCTACCAGGAGTGAGGTGCAGTCCAGCACCTGCTACAAATGGCGAGTGGTTCCCAGTAATGGCAGGAACATCAAAATAAGGAAGGTTAAGAGAGAAGACTTGAAGGTAGGAAATCGCTTCTCTGTTCTTCAGGATGAGTGTACTCCAGTGGCCAGTGAAGGTAAAGGTACTACTTCCCCAAGTGAAGGTAAGGGTACTACTTCCCCAAGTGAAGGTAAAGGTACTACTTCCCCTGCTAATAGAGGTAAGCGAATTCTTGTGGTAGGTGACTCACAGGTAAGATATATGGACCGTGTTTTCTGTAATAGGAATAAAAAGGTGAGAGAGAGGGTGTGCTTCCCTGGAGCTGGTGTTGGAGACATAGTCAACAGGTTGGATAATATCATGTCAGGTAATGGGAACAAGCCCATTATCTGTCTCAGTGCTGGTGGAAATGACAGATACTACAAGGAACTTGCAATCCCATTCATTGACAACTGGGACAACGTTTATGGCAAACATGATATGTATGCAAGGGATGGGGTACATCTCTCTGGTACAGGGGTGGAAGCACTTGCCAACTCGATCGAGAGGGCCATTGCTGACATGCCTAGGATTTTAAACTGATAGAAGATAGAGGTATGAGTGTGTGTGGGAAACAGTCAGTTAGCAACACTAGGGCTGAAAACAGTAAGTGTATAAAAGAAATGCATCATAAAGTTATAAATAAATACAATGGATCAGGTCAGCAAACAAAGGGAGACAGCAGAGGGAAACAAGAGACTAGCTCCCTTAAGGTTTACTATACTAATAGCAGGAGTGTAAGAAATAAGATAGATGAGTTAAGATTAATTGCAAGTGCAGGAAACATAGATATTATTGCTATAACAGAGACCTGGCTCAATCTGAAAGATAGAGAGTTGCCTTCTGAATGTCACATACAAGGCTATAAATTATTCCACACTGATAGGGTCAACAGGAAGGGTGGTGGAGTAGCGATGTATGTCAGAGACAATTTAAATTGTTGTGTTAGACAAGATATAAAATTAGAAGCGTCAGCCACTGAATCTGTTTGGTTACAGCTTCTTGAGGGCCGTGTAAAACTTATCTTGGGTGTGATTTACAGGCCCCCAAATCTTGATAGGGAGTGCAGTAAACTTCTATGGGATGAAATTCGTAAGGCATCTACATATGAAAATGTTGTGCTAATGGGAGATTTCAACTTTAGACAAATTGACTGGAGCAATTTGACAGGAAATTTAGAGTCAAGTGACTTTCTTGATACGATTCAGGATTGTTTTTGAAACAGTTGGTGACAGAACCAACTAGAGGAAATAACCTCCTAGACTTGGTTCTTGCCAGCAGGGAATCGCTAGTTAATAATCTTGAGGTTAATGATGAGCTTGGGGAAAGTGATCACAAATCACTCAGTTTTAATATATCATGGAATTACCCTAATAATGACAATCAAGTCTCTGTCCCTGACTTCCGCCTAGCTGATTTTGTAGGACTGAAAAATTACCTGGGTAGGCTGAACTGGAATGACCTGACAGTGGGTCAGGTAGGTGGTGATTGCCAATATGACGTTTTCCAGAGAATAGTTCTAGCTGCTCAGACAACTTATGTTCCTAATAGGAAATCAGATCAAACAAAAATGATCCTAAATGGATGAACAATAGATTAAAACATCTCATTGGTCAAAAGAGAGGCATATATAGGCGAATCAAAGAGGAGAGGGGCAATTAAGTAATCAATATATTCAGTTAAAGGAGAAATAAAAAGGAATACGAAAAGCAAAAGAGACTATGAGGTTAAAGTTGCAAGAGAATCGAAGACTAACCCAAAAGGATTTTTTCAGGTATACAGAAGTAAGATTAGGGACAAGATAGGCCCACTCAAAAGTTACTCAGGTCAGCTCACCGTCAGTGATAAGGAAATGTGTAGAATTTTAACACTTACTTCCTCTCAGTTTTTACACAGGAAGATACCAGCGATATTCCAGAAATAATAAATTATGTAGAACAGGATGATAGTAAACTATGCATGATTAGGGTCACAAGTGACATGGTCCTTAGACAAATAGATAAATTAAAACCTAACAAATCCCCAGGCCCTGATGAACTGTATGCAAGGGTTCTAAAGGAATGTAAAGAGGAGCTTAGCAAACCTATGGCTAATCTTTTCAACATATCACTGCAAACTGGCATGGTGCCAGATAAGTGGAAAATTGCAAATGTAATACCTATTTCAAAGCAGGAGACAGGTCCTTAGCTTCGAACTATAGACCAATAAGCCTAACCTCCATAGTGGGAAAATTTATGGAATCAATAATAGCCGAGGCAATTCGTAGCCATCTTGAAAAGCATAAATTAATCAATGAATCTCAGCACGGTTTTACAAAAGGGCGTTCCTGCCTTACAAATTTAATAACTTTTTCACTAAGGTATTTGAGGAGGTAGATCATGGTAATGAATATGATGTTGTGTATATGGACTTCAGTAAGGCTTTTGATAGAGTCCCACATCAGAGACTATTGAGGAAAATTAAGGCACACGGAATAGGAGAATTTTTTTCCTGGATAGAGGCATGGTTGACAAATAGGCAGCAGAGAGTTTGCATAAATGGAGAGAAATCAGAGTGGGGAAGTGTCACAAGCGGTGTTCCACAGGGGTCAGTATTGGGCCCCTTGTTGTTCACAATCTACATAAACGACATAGATGAGGGAATAAATAGCGACATAAGCAAGTTTGCCGATGACACCAAAATAGGCCGTCCAATTCATTCAAATGAGGACATTAGAGCACTCAGGAAGATTTGAATAGACTGATGCAGTGGTCGGAGAAGTGGCAGATGCAGTTTAATATAGATAAATGCAAAGTTCTAAATATTGGACAGGACAATAACCATGCCACATATAAACTAAATAATGTAGATCTTAATACTACTGATTGCGAAAAGGATTTAGGAGTTCTGGTTAGCAGTGCATAAGACAGCAGTGCATAAGTGTTCGCAATAAAGCGAACAGAATCCTTGGCTTCATATCAAGAAGCATAAATAATAGGAGTCCTCAGGTTGTTCTTCAACTCTATATATCCTTGGTTAGGCCTCATCTAGATTATGCTGCACAGTTTTGGTCACCGTATTACAGAATGGATATAAATGCTCTGGAAAACGTACAAAGGAGGATGACTAAGTTGATTCCATGTATCAGAAATCTTCCCTATGAGGATAGACTGAGGGCCCTGAATCTGCACTCTCTAGAAAGGCGTAGAATTAGGGGGGATATGATTGAGGTGTATAAATGGAAAACAGGAATAAATAAAGGTGATGTAAATAGCGTGCTAAAAATATCTAGTATTGACAGGACTCGCAGCAATGGCTTTAAGTTGGATAAATTCAGATTCAGGAAGGATATAGGAAAGCATTGGTTTGGTAATAGAGTTGTCGATGAGTGGAACAAACTCCCGAGTACAGTTATAGAGGCTAAAACGTTGTGTAGTTTTAAAAATAGGCTAGATAAATATATGAGTGGGTGCGGGTGAGTGTGAGTTGGACTTGACTAGTTTGTGCTACTAGGTCAGATGCCGTGCTCCTTCCTTAAGTGAATGTAACCTGACCTGGCTGGGTCGGGGCATTGGCTTAAGCCGGTGGGAGATTTGGACCTGCCTCGCATGGGCCAGTAGGCCTGCTGCAGTGTTCCTTCTTTCTTATGTTTTTTTCTTCTTCTTATACATAATAACATGTACACATGACACACATACACAATAATATTCATTCATACATAATAACATGTACACATGACACACAGTCCTCCACTAGTGTCTCAAACTTGTCCATCTTTATATATTCACATGTTTCACAAAGAATGTCGTTAAAATACTGTAAACCAACATTCTTTGTCTTATATATTCTGAATATTGAAGTTCATAAATATTTCCTTATTTTCCTTATATTTCCTCTACTACATTGTTTAATTTAACCACCATTTGGGCGAGTACAGGTGTGTCTTTGAGAATGTGTACACATGAATGTATGCATGAATGTTCATGGCATGGGGTTTGGAGTGAGATTTTATATGTATGTGTGACGTCATACATGTTAGAGTGAGAGGAAAATTGTGTGCATTGTTGTTTCCATGTTTGCTTATTTGTAATACATGGGATTCTGTGTGTGATTTTATGCATGCAAGAATGTGCAACGGTGTATGCGTAAGATGCGTGTATTGAAACGTGAAATGTATGTGAAAATACTTATATATGTGTATGTTTGTGCGTTTGTTAGCTTTTGAGTGTCAAATGCTAGACGAATAAATAAATAAAAATGAAAACAGTGTAACATTTAATACAGTTTGGATGAAGGTGGACAAATTCGTCAACAATTGGGCAGTCATCTACATAAAATGAAACACTCAAATACTTTTAAACAGCAAAATAAGTAAAAAAAACTTTTTCTCAGTATAAAATTCATAGTGTAACATAAAAGGATTTCCAAA
>WNWK01041300.1:0-16521 GCA_009830355.1 Cherax destructor | reverse complement strand
TCCCAATCCACGGATACCCTAATTACAACCACAGTAACTACAGCCAGCGTCACAACAACCACAGAACACGTCATAACTCTAACCTCACAGCCTAGACAGGAATCTAGGAATGTAAACAAATGGCTGAGAGAGGCGCCTACACAGTGTAACTACACTGTGTTTGCTGTGGATCACACCATGACACTTGCAGCGAATACTGAGTGTAACATTACCAGGTCTGGAGTTACACTGAGTGAGAGAGAAGAGATACTGAGAGTCCATAATACACTGAGAACCAAGGTAAGAGCACTCTTTATGTAAGAGTAAACAAGAGCAATAAGAATAATATATAAAGAAAAGAATATTTCTTCTTATTATTCTACCTCTGTGTAATTAACATCATAATTAAGAACATAAGAACATAAGAAAGGAGGAACACTGCAGCAGGCCTGTTGGCCCATACTAGGCAGATCCTTCACAATCCATCCCACTAACAGAATATTTGCACAACCTAATTTTCAATGCTACCCAAGAAATAAGCTTTGATAATTCTATTTACTCATGTGCAAGTCCACTCAAATCCAACCCCTCTCACTCATGAATTTATTCAACCTAAATTTGAAACTACCCAAGGTCCTAGCTTCAATAACCCTACTAGGCAGACTGTTCCACTCATCAACTACCCTATTTCCAAACCAATACTTTCCTATATCCTTTCTAAATCTAAACTTATCTAACTTGAATCCATTATTGTGGGTTCTCTCTTGGAGAGATATCCTCAAGACCTTATTTATATCCCCTTTGGTAATACCCATTTTCCACTTGTATACCTCGATCATATCTCCCCTCATTCTACGTCTTACAAGTGAATGTAATTTAAGGGTCTTCAATCTTTCTTCATACGGAAGATTTCTAATGCTATGTATTTATTTAGTCATTCTACGCTGAATGTTTTCTAACGAATTAAAATCCATTCTGTAATATGGAGACCAGAACTGAGCTGCGTAATCTAGGTGAGACTTTACTAACGATGTATAAAGCTGTAATATAACCTCTGGACTTCTGTTGCTTACACTTCTTGATATAAATCCCAGTAATCTATTTACCTTATTACGTACGCTTAGGCATTGCTGTCTTGGTTTAAGGTTGCTGCTTACCATAACCCCCAAGTCCTTTTCGCAATCTGTATGGCTAAGTTCTACGTTATTTAACTTATAAGTGCTCGGGTTATGGACACTCCCAAGCTTCAGAACCTTGCATTTATCTACATTGAACTGCATCTGCCACTTTTCTGACCAGGAATTGAGTTTGTCTAAATCCTCCTGAAGTTCCATGACATCTACGTTTGAATCAATTATCCTACCTATCTTCGTGTCGTCGGCGAATTTGCTCATATCACTAGTAATTCCCTCATCAAGGTCATTGATATATATTATAAATAACAATGGGCCTAAGACTGATCCCTGTGGAACACCACTTGTTACAGATCCCCCTCGGATTTAACCCCATTTATGCACACTCTCTGCTTCCTATTGGTGAGCCATGACTCGATCCATGACAGCACTTTTCCCCCAATGCCATGAGCTGCCACTTTCTTTAACAGTCTCTGGTGCGGTACTCTATCAAAAGCCTTAATAAAATCTAAATAAACAATATCGAATTCTTTATCGTGATCAACAGCCTCAAAAGCTTTACTAAAGAAGGTTAATAAATTAGATAGGCAGGAACGGCCCCTCGTGAATTCATGCTGAGTATTATTAATCAAATTATGGTTATCTAGATGGCTTCTAATAATATCAGCTATAATTGACTCTAGTAATTTGCCTACAATTGAGGTCAGGCTTATTGGGCGGTAATTTGACGGTAGTGACTTGTCCCCTGCTTTAAAAATAGGAATTACATTAGCCATCTTCTACATATCAGACACTACACCTGTTTGAAGAGATAAATTAAAAATGTTAGATATTGGTTCACAGAGTTCCATTTTGCATTCCTTAAGAACCCTTACAAAAAGCTCATCAGGACCCGGCGATTTATTTTGTTTCAGTCCACTTGTTTCATAACCATTTTGCTAGTAACTGTGATATTACATAATTTAGCTTCTTCAGGGACACTATAAAAATTAATTACTGGGATATTATTAATGTCTTCCTGTGTGAAAACTGAGAGAAAATAATTATTAAAAATAGAGCACATTTCATTCTCCTTGTCAGTAAGATGCCCAGAGTTATTTTTAAGGGGACCTATCTTATCCCTAACTTTTGTTCTATAAACCTGGAAAAAACTTTTTGGGTTTTTGAATCCCTAGCAACTTTAATTTCATAGTCCCATTTAGCTTTTCTTATACCCTTTTTAACGTCCCTCTTAATGTCAGTATACTGATTTATAAGATGACCTTCACCTCACCTCTATTTATGCGCCTATAAATTCCTTTCTTCTGCCCTAAAAGATATTTGAACCTATTATTCATCCATTTTGGTTCATTTCTACTTGATCTAATTTCTTTATACGGGATAAATGTTCTTTGGGCAGCCTGTATAGTGTTAAGAAAGCTGTCATATTGATAGCTCTCTTCGTTGCCCCAGTCCACAGTTTATGTGTTCTCTAAGCCCATTATAATATGCTAAGCGAAAGTCTGGGACTGTTACTAAATTATCTCTACTATCATACATCCATTCAATGCTAAATTTAACTGACTTGTGGTCGCTTGTGCTGAGTTCCTCTGTAATTTCTAAATTGTTAACAAGGGATTCCTTATTTGCCAGAACCAAGTTAAGTAGGTTATAATAATAATAATAATAATAATAATAATTTTTATTTGGACATGATACAAAGAATTACATTTGGTTATTGAGATTACATGAGGTGTACATGCCAAAAGCCCCTAGTATGCAGGGCATTTCCCCTTGTAGGTTCTGTCACAAACTGCTTCAAAAAACAATCCTGAACTACTTCTAAAAAGTCGTTAGATTCTAAATTCCCTGTCGAGAGATTCCAATCAATTTGACTAAAGTTAAAGTCCCCTAGAATTACTATGTTATCGTGCCTTGTGGCCTTAACAATTTCCTCCCAGAGTAGTCTCCCTTTTTTCCTATCTAAGTTTGGAGGACGGTAAATCACGCCTAAAATAGATTTTTCCCACCCCTCTGAAAATTCTATCCAGACAGACTCTATATGTATTATTTCAGACTTTATACCCGTTTTTATGCAACAATTTAAATGATCACGGACATAGAGTGCCACCCCACCCCCCTTCCCGATACTTTTGTCTACTTGGAACAATTTTAAACCCTGGATGTGACATTCAGCAGGCATGTCCCGATTTTTCATATTAAACCACGTCTCAGTTATTGCAAAAACATCAATATTACCTGCACTTGCAACTAATATCAACTCATCCATCTTATTTCTAGCACTACGACTTTTAGTGTAATATACATATAAAGACCCCCCTTTCTCTTTACCCTTCCTACTCATTTCTGTTTTTCCAATATACCTATTACTGTCCTTGTCATCTAGTGCCACTGACTTTCCAGTATCCATCTTATTCTGCCTATTACTAGTTTCCCTTGAACTCATAATATTACTACAATGGGACTTCACTGTTTTCCCCCCAAAACCCATACCACTAACTTTTACTAGTTTAAAGCCCTAACAGCTCCCTCCACTGCAGTTGCCAGTGCCCCCACCCCAGACCTGGATAAGTGAACCCCATCCCTGGCATACATGTCATTTCTGCCATAGAAGAGGTCCCAGTTGTCAATGAATGTTACTGCATTTTCCTTACAGTATTTGTCCAGCCAGCAATTGACACCAATTGCCCTGGACAATCATTCATTTTCAACTCCTCTCCTTGGCAAAATACCACATATGACAGGGTTCCCACCCTTCTTCCTAATTATGTCTATTGCTGACCTATACCTGCTAGTCAGGTCCTCACTCCTACGTCTGCCAACATCGTTGCCTCCAGCACTGAGAAAGATAATAGGATTGCTCCCATTACCTCTCATGATGTCATCCAGATGGCTAACAATATCCTCCATCCCAGCCCCAGGAAAGCAAACCCTCTGTCTCCTACTTCTATCTTTCAAGCAGAAGGCCCTATCCATGTACCTAATCTGACTATCCCCAACAAGAACAATGTTCTTACCTTCCTTGGTGTCGTTCGTCGTGATGTTCCCAGTACTCGACTCACATTCATTGGGTAACACGGAGAATCGGGTCGATGTTTCCACAACAGTTTCCTGGATCTTCGTTGATTGTACCTCTCCATCCATCCTCTTGATCCTTAACTTTGTCCCATGCATTCCAGCCACTGTCCAGGTTCCTTTCTTGGCTTGAGGATTCTCAACAGGAGGATTGCTACGAATCCTCTTGTTTTCCTCAGTCAGTCGCTGTATCTCAAGCTTAGCTACCCTCAGTTCTTCCTTCAGCTGCTGGTAGAGTAGTTCAAGAGAGGGCATCTTGTTCAGATTCACAGAGAGCACACAAGACACGTCTTCACAGAGCTAAGTACAGGTCAGGTCTGCCAATTCGTGGTCAGAAAAGTGGCAGATGCAGTTCAATGTAGATAAATGCAAGGTTCTGAAGCTCGGGAGTGTCCATAACCCAAGCACTTATAAGTTAAATAACGTAGAACTTAGCCATACAGATTGTGAAAAGGACTTGGGGGTGATGGTAAGCAGCAACCTTAAACCAAGACAGCAATGCCTAAGCGTACGTAATAAGGCAAACAGATTACTGGGATTTATATCAAGAAGTGTAAGCAACAGAAGTCCAGAGGTTATATTACAGCTTTATACATCATTAGTAAGTCCAATACAAAGTAGAAAGTTGTAAAGAGAGGAGGAGTTTGAGGTAATCAGTCCCTCGGCCTGGAGTCGATGTGTTCAATAAAGATACCCAAGTGTTGCATATATGTCTAATTTATCAACTTGTTGGTTCTCTGAACAATTCGTCTAAACCCTACTAGGCAGACTGTTCCACTCATCAACTACCCTATTTCCAAACTAATACTTTCCTATATCCTTTCTAAATCTAAACTTATCTAATTTGAATCCATTATTGCGGGTTCTCTATTGGAGAGATATTCTCAAGACCTTATTTATATCCACTTTGTTAATACCCATTTTCCACTTGTATACCTCGATCATGTCTCCCCTCATTCTTCGTCTTACAAGCAAATGTAATTTAAGGGTCTTCAATCTTTCTCCATACGGAAGATTTCTAATGCTATGTATTAATTTAGTAATTCTATGCTGAATGTTTTCTAACGAATTAATATTTATTCTGTAATATGGAGACCAGAACTGAGCTACGTAATCTAATGATGTATAAAGCTGTAATATAACCGCTGGACTTCTGTTGCTTACACTTCTTGATATAAATCCCAGTAATATGTTTGCCTTATTACGTACACTTAGGCATTGCTGTCTTGGTTTAAGGTTGCTGCTTACCATAACCCCCAAGTCCAGTTCGCAATCTGTAAGGCTAAGTTCTACGTTATTTAACTTATAAGTGCTTGGGTTATAGACACTCCCGAGCTTCAGAACCTTGCATTTATCTACATTCAACTGCATCTGCCACTTGTTACAGACCCCCACTCGGATTTAACCCCATTTATGCACACTCTTTGCTTCCTATTAGTGAGCCATGACTCGATCCATGACAGCACTTTTTCCCCAATGCCATGAGCTGCTACTTTCTTTAACAGTCTCTGGTGCAGTACTCTATCAAAAGCCTTACTAAAATCTAAATAAACAATATCAAATTCTTTATCGTGATCAACAGCCTTAAAAAGATTTACTAAAGAAGGTTAATAAATTGGATAGGCAAGAACGGCCCCTTGTGAATCTATGCTGAGTATCATTAATCAAATTATGGTTATCTAGATGGCTTCTTATAATATCAGCTATAATTGACCTAGTAATTTGCCTACAAATGAGGTCAGGCTTATTGGGCGGTAATTTGACGGTAGTGACTTGTCCCCTGCTTTAAAAATAGGAATTACATTAGCCATCTTCCACATATCAGACACTACACCTGTTTGAAGAGATAAATTAAAAATGTTAGATATTGGTTCACAGAGTTCCATTTTGCATTCCTTAAGAACCCTTGCAAAAAGCTCATCAGGACCCGGCGATTTATTTTGTTTCAGTCGGTCTAGTTGTTTCATAACCATTTCGCTAGTGACTGTGATATTACATATTTTATCATCTTCAGGGACACTATAAAAATTAATTACTGGGATATTATTAATGTCTTCCTGTGTGAAAACCGAGAGAAAATAGTTATTAAAAATAGAGCACATATCATTCTCCTTGTCAGTAAGATGCCCAGAGTTATTTTTAAGGGGACCTATCTTATCCCTAACTTTTGTTCTATAAACCTGGAAAAAACTTTTTGGGTTAGTTTTTGAATCCCTAGCAACTTTAATTTCATAGTCCCGTTTAGCTTTTCTTATACCCTTTTTAACGTCCCTCTTAATGTCAGTATACTCATTTATAAGATGACCCTCACCTCTATTTATGCGCCTATAAATTCCTTTCTTCTGCCCTAAAAGATATTTGAGCCTATTATTCATCCATTTTGGGTCATTTCTACTTTATCTAATTTCTTTATACGGGATAAAACCTCTGTGTAATTAACATCATAATTAATCAATGCATTGATATTATTATTATTATTCATGTTATTAATCAGCCTAATTACCTATTCCGTTCTTCAGGTGGCTAATGGGATGGAAGAGCTGGGAAATGAGGGTCCCCAGCCCTCAGGGTCGGACCTGAGACAGCTGGTATGGAACGAGGAGCTGGCACAGGTGGCTCAGGTGGGTACAGGTGGCTCAGGTGAGCACAGGTGGCACAGGTGAGCTAAAACATACATACTCCATGTAAAAGGATCTCTGTATTGGTTTGCTAAAAGGCCTGGTGTCCGAAACATGCTTCTTATAAATGCACTTATACCTAATTTTTACCTTACACAAATCTTTTGTGACGACAATTACCGTCGCTATTATTGCCAGAGTGAAGACAGGGAACCCACACAACATATTCACTCCTGAAGTAGACTCTCACAACTCTCTGACACCCAACACATCACATTTACTCAACAAATCACTTAAGAGTTGTGGTACTCTTAAGAGAAATAGGGAAACTTGGTCACACACCGTGGAAATAAGTCACTGAATTTTTTGGGTTATCCTGGCGGGTAATTTACATATATTACTATGCAAAGCAACCATATTATTCCTTTATAATGTGAGAAATCACGAAAGCGCTTGGAATTATAATATTTTTTCACAGTGGTTGATTTGCGTATTGTAATATGACCTGTTTACTGTGATCTTATTGCATATATGTTGCAGTGTATGTTAACTGTACTTATGTGTACCTGTACTGGAGGGATTGGTACCAAACCTGCACACGAAAATCACTCCCTATGAAAGCAAAAGACTCGGCAGGAGATGCAACATTCCCTTGATGAAAAAGCAGGGGCGCCACGAGTACACTGAGAGACAACACCATAAGTGTCCGGGGCCCAAGACTGTTCAACTGCCTCCCAGCATACATTAGGGGGATTACCAATAGACCCCTGGCTGTCTTCAAGAAGGCACTGGACAGACACCTCAAGTCAGTACCTGACCAACAGGTCTATGGTTCGTACGTCAGTTTGCGTGCGGCCGACAGTAACAGCCTGGTTAATCAGTCCCTGATCCACCATGAGGCCTGGTCTCAGACCGAGCCGCGGGGGCGTTGACCCCCGAAACCCTCTCCAGGTAAACTCCAGGTACCTAAACAAGTACCAGCAGTGTTGATGTGTACACGCCTTCCCAGGTGCAGGCTGTGATAAACAATACATAGGAGCAACGCGACGGAATACAACATGACAACACATCTAGCTTTTGTTCCCGCTGTCTCACCATCGTATGGTAAGTAGATACCGACAAGGTGATTTAGAAAAAAACGTAAGCAAACACCAGGACATATTGATTAGAAAACATTTCGGTCCTAGGACCTTGATTACTTCTAACATAGAGAGGTTAAAAACACTGTTGGTGTATCCAATGCCCTTTCAAAAAATGCACAATACAGTCTTCAACCCTTTCACCCGGCATACATTAACATCGTTTCTCCCTCTTGATTCTTCGCCAGGCCTGGGCCAGCCAGTGTCGCCGTGGCCACGACGGCTACACCCAGAGGAGGATCTGCTCTAGAAGTTACACCGTTGGCCAGAATATATTCCAGCAGTGGAGCTTTAACTCAAAATCGGTGAGACCCCAGTTCGATACAACTGCCGGGAAGCTTGTATATTGGGGCCACGATGAGCTCTGTATAGAGCTTTATTAAGTTTAGTCGTGTGTACCTATATGAAATAATATTTTCACTCTCTATAGAGCTTTATCGAGCCATGTTTCACTCTCTGTAGAGCTTTACCACGGTGATGTAAAGCTCTACACAGGGCGAAACGTTGCCCCAAAGCTTATTATCAGTGCACTTTCCATTTGGCAGAAACGTTCATACAATTGGCATAGCCTCGTTAAATGCCTAGTAACAATAGTAGATAGATTTCCTAGTATATAAGGCCTCTAGAGTACCTAGGATTTCCTAGCATATATGACTCCTAGAGAACTTAGGACTTCCTAGCATATAAGACTCCTAGAGTACCTAGGATTTCCTAGCATATAAGACTCCTAGAGTACCTAGGATTTCCTAGCATATAAGACTCCTAGAGTACCTAGGATTTCCTAGCATATATGACTCCTAGAGTACCTAGGATTTCCTAGCATATAAGACTCCTAGAGTACCTAGGATTTCCTAGCATATAAGACTCCTAGAGTACCTAGGATTTCCTAGCATATATGACTCCTAGAGAACTTAGGACTTCCTAGCATATAAGACTCCTAGAGTACCTAGGATTTCCTAGCATATAAGACTCCTAGAGTACCTAGGATTTCCTAGCATATATGACTCCTAGAGTACCTAGGATTTCCTAGCATATATGACTCCTAGAGAACTTAGGACTTCCTAGCATATAAGACTCCTAGAGTACCTAGGATTTCCTAGCATATAAGACTCCTAGAGTACCTAGGATTTCCTAGCATATAAGACTCCTAGAGTACCTAGGATTTCCTAGCATATATGACTCCTAGAGTACCTAGGATTACTAGCATATAAGACTCCTAGAGTACCTAGGATTACTAGCATATAAGACTCCTAGAGTACCTAGGATTACTAGCATATAAGACTCCTAGAGTACCTAGGATTACTAGCACCTATAAGTTCTAGCAGCTTCGACTAATAGGAGTAACCAGCTTCGACTAATAGGAGTAACCAGCTTCGACTAATAGGAGTAACCAGCTTCGACTAATAGGAGTAACCAGCTTCGACTAATAGGAGTAACCAGCTTCGACTAATAGGAGTAACCAGCTTCGACTAATAGGAGTAACCAGCTTCGACTAATAGGAGTAACCAGCTGAGCGCTAATAGGAGTAACCAGCTGAGCGTACAGTAATAATAACACTAACAATAGCAATAATAACAATCACAAATAATAGCAATAACAATATCTATAACAATAATAAACAATAGCAATAATAATAACAGTAACGATTCTGTACCCCAGGTGTGGGAGAGTACGGTACAGGCGTGGTACGATGAAGTACGGTACATGCCCAATACGTACGTTGGGAAATTCACCTCTACTGTGCCATCTGGCAGAGTTATAGGCCATTATACTCAGGTGAGAGAGATAACCTGTGTAGAGAGAGACACTGTGTAAAATAGAGAAAGAGAGAGAGAGGCCTTGTAAAGCCCTGCGTAAAAAAGAGACTGTGTAGAGAAAGACCCATGTGTAAAATAGAGAGAGAAAGAGAGACTAAACTTGTTAAATCCTGTGTATGAGAGAGAGAGACTAACCTTGTTAAACTCTGTGTAAGATAGAGAGACTAACCTTGTTAAACCCTGTGTAAGAGAGAGAGAGAGAGAGACTAACCTTGTTAAACCCTGTGTAAGAGAGAGACTAACCTTGTTAAACCCTGTGTAAGAGAGAGAGAGAGAGAGACTAACCTTGTTAAACCCTGTGTAAGAGAGAGACTAACCTTGTTAAACCCTGTGTAAGAGAGAAAGAGAGACTAATCTTGTTAAACCCTATGTAAAGAGAGAGAGAGAGAGAGAGAGAGAGAGAGAGACTAACCTTGTTAAACCCTATGTTAGAGAGAGAGAGAGAGAGACTAACCTTGTTAAACCCTATGTAAGAGAGAGAGAGAGACTAACCTTGTTAAACCCTATGTAAGAGAGAGAGAGAGAGAGAGAGAGACACAGAGAGAGAGAGAGAGAGAGAGACAGAGAGACAGAGACAGAGAAAGACAGAGACTAACCTTGTTAAACCCTGTGTAAAAGAGAGAGAGAGAGCCACATGTGTCAAACCTCACCACAAAATCAATATATCTGGCTTCATTAAACTTAGTAACCTACGCATTACCTTCACAGGTGGTATGGGGGACGACCCATGAAATCGGCTGTGGTGCCATCTACTACCCATCCACCATTAATGGGATTACCTTCCCACACAGTAAGACCTACGTATGTAACTACGGACCAGCAGGCAACTACTTAGGCTCACGTGTTTACACCATAGGCCTACCAGCTTCCCGATGCCCATCTACATCCTCTCAGAACTACCCAGGATTGTGTAATTAGGTCTGGGACTAAACCACGGGGGGCGACGCCCCCTCATCTATTTAAAGGGACAAATTCACAGCAGTAACAACCTAGGTCTATCTGCTTCCATATGCCTATCTACACCCTCTCAAAACTGCCAAGGATTGTGTAATTGGATCTGGAACCAGGCCACGGGGACCCCCTCTTCTATTATTTAAAGGGACTAAATCACAGCAGGAACAGCCTAATTAAAAAAAAAAAAAGAAATTGGCAAAAATATATAGTTCTCTAGGCTGAAAGCCAATATAGATTTCACCTGGGTCTATAACTCTTCACATCACCTATAGAGTAACGTCAGAAATACTTTAATATCTAAAATAAGAAGAGTTAACTCAGCGTTAAGTTTGAAGCTTATCCGGTGACTAGTTAAGAATATTTAAGTCAAGTAGGCTTTAAAGTGGATATACACCGAGATATGCACCAATAAGTGTTTATACACACAGATTTGGGTGTATATACTGGGAGATATACAATTAACAGTGTATTACACACACACACACACACACACAAATCCTGTGTCACAAACCTACTGGAGTTTTATGACAAGGTAACAGAAGTAAGACACGAGAGAGAGAGAGGTGTGGATAGACTGCATTTTCTTGGACTGCAAGAAGGCGTTCGACACAGTTCCTCACAAGAGGTTAATGCAAAAGCTAGAGGATCAGGCACACGTAACAGGAAAGGCACTGCAATGGATCAGAGAATATCTGACAGGGAGGCAACAACGAGTCATGGTACGTGACGAGATGTCAGAGTGGGCACCTGTGACGAGTGGGGTTCCACAGGGGTCAGTCCTAGGACCTGTGCTGTTTTTTGGTATATGTGAATGACATAACGGAAGGGATAGACTCAGAAGTGTCCCTGTTTGCAGATGATGTAAAGTTAATGAGAAGAATTAAATCAGTCGAGGATCAGGCAGGACTACAAAGAGACCTGGACAGGCTACAAGCCTGGTCCAGTAAATGGCTCCTTGAATTTAATCCTGCCAAATGTTAAGAAAAGAAGATCGGGAAGGGCAAAGAAGACCGCAGACAGAGTATAGTCTAGGTGGCCAAAGACTGCAAACCTCACTCAAGGAAAAAGATCTTGGGGTGAGTATAATACCGAGCACATCTCCTGAGGCACACATCAATCAGATAACTGCTGCAGCATACGGGCGCCTGGCAAACCTAAGAATAGCGTTCCAATACCTCACTAAGGAATCGTTCAAGACTCTGTACACCATATACGTCAGGCCCATACTGGAGTATGCAGCACCAGTTTGGAACCCACACCTGGTCAAGCACGTCAAGAAATTAGAGAAAGTGCAAAGGTTTGCAACAAGACTAGTCCCAGAGCTAAGGGGATTGTCCTACGAAGAAAGGTTAAGGGAAATCGGCCTGACGACACTAGAGGACAGGAGGGTTAGGGGAGACATGATAACGACATATAATATACTGCGAGGAATAGATAAGGTGGACAGAGACAAGATGTTCCAGAGAGGGGACACAGAAACAAGGGGTCACAATTGGAAGTTGAAGACTCCTATGAGTCAAAGATATGTTAGGAAGTATTTCTTCAGTCATAGAGATGTCAGGAAGTGGAATAGCCTAGAAAGTGACGTAGTGGAGGCAGGAACCATACATAGTTTTAAGACGAGTTATGATAAAGCTCATGGAGCAGGGAGAGAGAGGACCTAGTAGCAATCAGTGAAGAGGCGGGGCTAGGAGCTATGACTCGACCCCTGCAACCACAAATAGGTGGGTACACACACACACACACACACACACACACACACACACACACACACACATATATATATATATATTTTTTTTTTCAACAAATATTATAGGCCTATGTTAATGTAATCTAATGCTTGGATTTGGACAATAAAATTCTGAATTTGACTTATTTGCTCGCGTTTGCTCCCCAAAATTTGAAAAAGTATTGATAGGCTTTTGTTTTTGTTTTTCACTGCTTGAGGGGGGGGTTCTTGGTGCTGGTGAAGGGCTGTTGATCCGAGGAATTGGAGCTACTCCATCCCTTTCCTCCTGGAGGTTTAAAACCTATCTACTACACGAGGGTCATTAAGGCTGCATGGTTCGTTAATTGGGATTTAAAGCCTATCTGCTACACATAGATATTGTAGTAAATTAACAGTGTATATAGACTGAGATATATGAACCTCTCAGTGTATATGTATATATATATATACATCAGGTATAGCATTTTTCTAAAGAATATAATTCCTCTGAGAAGTCACGATCAAACTGATTTATAGTTTCCTTAATTACGACGCATTAATTCCTTTTAGCACACACCTGAGGGCGTCAAAAGAAAGCCCATATTTTAATTATGCCTCAGGGTTCAAACTGGCAGCCTAAAATATGGGAATTATACACAAAAAACACTAAATTTCGAGGTAAATATGAAAGGTGTTATACCAGCATCATCTTGACCAGTGTTGTTCCATAGTGGAAACTCTCTCATGGCGCTCATAATTTTTTTTTAAACGCGTATTTCAACTTTTCCGAGTATTTTGAGTGATGTGTGGTCGTGGCCAAGTGCCTGGCTGACACGTTGACACCGTCAAGTGTGAGATATAAAGTGTGGCGAGTGAGATATTAAGTTAAATAGGCTTGAGGAGCGCTGAAGGAGGGGCGGCCATGACAGTTAAGGTAAGTAATTGGCGGAACTTTTTTGTGGTCTTATTTTTCTTGTGTTTTATTAAATGTTTTAAGGATTATTTTAGCCCAGGGGATAAGAATGTTAAGTGGGACAACTGACGTTGGTAACTATGACGTTGTTTGCTACACACGTTGTTTACTACGTGTGCTGCGACGTTTACTACACGTTTGCTACGACGTTGTTTACTACATTGTTATCTATGACGTCGTTTACTACGTTGTTATCTATGACGTTGTTTACTACGTTGTTTGCTATGACGTTTACTACGTTGTTTGCTATGACGTTTACTACGTTGTTTGCTATGACGTTTACTGCGTTGTTTGCTATGACGTTTACTACGTTGTTTGCTATGACGTTGTTTACTACGTTGTTTGCTATGACGTTTACTACGTTTGCTATGACGTTGTTTACTACGTTGTTTGCTATGACTGTTTACTACTTTGCTATGACGTTTACTATGTTTGCTATGACGTTGTTTACTACGGTGTTTGCTATGACGTTGTTTACTACGTTTGCTATGACGTTGTTTACTACGTTTGCTATGACGTTGTTTACTACGTTTGCTATGACGTTGTTTACTACGTTTGCTATGACGTTGTTTACTACGTTGTTTGCTATGACGTTTACTACGTTGTTTGCTATGACGTCGTTTACTACGTTGTTTACTATGACGTTGTTTACTACGTTGTTTGCTATGACGTTGTTTACTACGTTGTTTGCTATGACATTGTTTACTACGTTGTTTGCTATGACGTTGTTTACTACGTTGTTTGCTATAATGTTTGCTGTAACTTTTGCTACGACGTTGTTTGCTATGACGTTGTTTACTACGTTGTTTGCTATGACGTTTACTACGTTGTTTGCTATGACGTCGTTTACTACGTTGTTTACTATGACGTTGTTTACTACGTTGTTTGCTATGACGTTGTTTACTACGTTGTTTGCTATGACGTTGTTTACTACGTTGTTTGCTATAATGTTTGCTGTAACTTTTGCTACGACGTTGTTTGCTACAGTGTTGCTATGACGTTTGCTATGCTACGAAATTTGATACAATGTTTGCTACAGTGTTGCTATGACGTTGTTTACTACGTTGTTTGCTATAATGTTTGCTGTAACGTTTGCTACGACGTTGTTTGCTACGACCTTAACTGCTACACCGTTGCTGCCGTCTCGTACACCCGTTAATCTCTGTTGACCTAACAGTATTGAAAGTAACGGTAAAAAATATACCATCTTGCTAACATTAATTCACAAATATCCCTCACATAGAGCGAAACTTGGGACGACGTTTCGCCCAAGTTTGCTCTCTGAGGGCGAAACGTTTCCACAATAAACATACCCAAATATGGAAAAAGTGTGTCAATTATCGACTAGTTAATAGTTTGTGTGAGCGAAACGTCGCCATAATGTTCGTTTTATGTATTATTAATACTACTACTGTTATTATTATTACTGTTGTCATTATTACTACTATTATTATTACTACTATTATTATTAATATTATTATTATTATTACTAATTATTATTATTATTGTTATTGTTATTATTATTATTATTATTATTATTATTACTACTACTATTATTATTATTACTATTATTACTATTTATATTATTACTATTACTATTATTATTATTACTATTATTACTATTTATATTATTACTATTACTATTATTATTATTACTAATAATAGTAATAGTAATATTATTAATATTACTATTATTATTACCTGGAGTATACCTGGAGAGAGTTCCAGGGGTCAACGCCCCTGCGGCCCAGTCTGTGACCAGGCCTCATGTTGGATCAGAGCCTGATCAACCAGGCTGTTACTGCTGGCCGCACGCAGTCCAACGTACGAACCACAGCTTGGCTGGTCAGGTACCGACTTTAGGTGCCTGTCCAGTGCCTGCTTGAAGACAGCCAGGGGTTTGTTGGTAATCCCCCTGATGTATGCTTGGAGGCAGTTGAACAGTCTTGGGCCCCTGACACTAATTGTGTTGTCTCTCAACGTGCTAGTGGCACCCCTGCTTTTCATTGGGGGGATGTTACATCGCCTGCCGAGTCTTTTGCTTTCGTAGGGAGTGACTCTCGTGTGCAAGTTTGGTACTAATCCCTCGAGAATTTTCCACGTGTATATAATAATGTATCTCTCCCGCCTGCGTTCTAGGGAGTACAGGTTTAGGAACCTCAAGCGTTCCCAGTAATTGAGGTGGTTTATCGCAGTTATGTGTGCCGTGAAGGTTCTCTGCACATTTTCTAGGTCAGCAATTTCACCTGCCTTGAAAGGTGCAGTTAGTGTGCAGCAATATTCCAGCCTAGATAGAACAAGCGACCTGAAAAGTGTCAACATGGGCTTGGTATCCCTGGTTTTGAAGGTTCTCATTATCCATCCTGTCATTTTTCTAGCAGATGCGATTGCTACGGTGTTATGGTCCTTGAAGGTGAGATCCTCTGACATGATTACTCCCAGGTCTTTGACATTAGTTTTTCGCTCTATTGTGTGGTTGGAATTTGTTTTGTACTTCGATGAGATTTTAATTTCTTCACGTTTTCCATATCTGAGTAATTGAAATTTCTCATCATTGAACTTCATATTGTTTTCTGCAGCCCATTTAAAAATTTGGTTTATGTCTGCTTGGAGTCTTGCAGTGTCTTCAACGGTGGACACTGTCATGCAGATTCGGGTGTCATCTGAAGGAAGACACGGCACTGTGGCTTATATCCCTGTCTATGTCCGATATGAGGATGAAGAACAGGATGGGAGCGAGTACTGTGCCTTGTGGAACAGAGCTTTTCACTGTAGCCGCCTCAGACTTTACTCTGTTGACTAATACTCTTTGTGTTCTACTTGTTAGGAAATTATAGATCCATCTACCCACTTTTCCTGTTATTCCTTTATCGCGTATTTTGTGTGCTATTACACCATGGTCACACTTGTCAAAGGCTTTTGCAAAGTCTGTGTATATAACATCTGCATTTTGTTTGTCTTCTAGAGCATCCAGAACCTTGTCGTAGTGGTCCAGTAGTTGGGACAGACAGGAGCGACCTGCTCTAAACCCATGCTGCCCTGGGTTGTGTAATTGATGGGTATCTAGATGAGTGGCGATCTTGCTTCTTAGAACCCTTTCAAAGATTTTTATGATATGGGACGTT
>WNWK01041299.1:0-16521 GCA_009830355.1 Cherax destructor | reverse complement strand
AAATGAGAAATGTGCATGAAACTGGTGGTGGTGGGGGGGGCGGGGGGGGCACCAGCAGGGAACCATCGGGGCACCCAGCGCGGGATCACCCCAGCAAAAAAACCCCCCCACCCCCCCAACCCCCCAAAACCAAACCCTCCACCCACAACCCCAAAACCCCCCTTTTAAATACCCAGTCCCCCCCAAAAAACCCATGGGAGGGGGGGACCCAAATTTTTTTTCCCCCAACCCCCTCAGTTTGATGAAAGCAAGGGAATCGCCCATCTTGTCCACTTAACAATGCCACTGAACTGGAATGTTTCCAGTTACAGGGACCCCCAGGAAACCCCCAAATTAATCCTTCCGGGGGCTTTTTCAAAAACTAAACCAAACCCCTTTTTTCCCCATAAGAAATAAAAAAAAATTTAAACCCGGGTTCCAAAAAAAAAATTTTTCAAAAAATAAAAAAATTTATAAAAAAACTTTTAAAATTTTTTCCCTTTTTATTAAAGAGACTTGCAGGCATCGGGAAAAAGATAGGGGATGGGGGGGCAGGTGTTATTTTTGGGGAAGGGGGACCCCCTCCAAAAAAATTCCAAAAAACAAGTCCCCCCTTGGGGTTTTTTTTCCCCCTTTTTTGGTTTTTTTAATGCCACTAGGACCATTTGGGGTCTTTTAGACCCCTCGGGGGAAATAACCGCCCAAGTCCTCTTTTTCCCTGGAAATTTAAAAATTTTTTTCCCCTGAAGTGCAACATGGCTCTCCCACTGAAGTGGTTGCAAAAAACTCATTTCCTTGCCAGGGTGGTTTTTTTCAAAAATGTCTGAAACTATTCCATTTTTGAAAATTTTCCCCCCCAACCCAAAACCCCCTTCTCTTCCTCCCTTTCCCCCCGTGAAGAAAACCCCCAGCTGTGGTCTGTTGCTGTTCCAGATGAAAGCCTTGCACCCTTTTGTTTTTCCTTTTTCCCCGCTCCTCCCAACCTTCCACACCCTCACCACTCCCCCCAAACCCCCGGGGGCCCCCAATGCCAAAATATCTTCCAAAAGGGGGAAGGGCCCCCGGGGTAAATCAAATCCAAAAAACCCCCCTCTTTACACAACCGGCCCAAAAATTTTTCCAAGGGAGTTCAAAGCCCCAAGTCATTTCCCCCCAAGTTTACCTATAAGGCCTAGGAATAAGATTTGAAGGTTTTTTCCAGAACTCCTTAGGGTCAAGGGGGTCACAAAAAGCACCCAAACCCCTTTTGGGGTGCCCCTTTTCTTGAAGTTTGCAATGACCTGCTGGTCCATGGGCTGGGGTGGAGGGGTGTTGGGGGGAAAAAATTCACTTGATAAATTTTTTAATTTCAGCAACAATTCTTCAAGGGGGGGGGGAGCGGGGGCATTGTCCAGACCAGGAGGCACTTGAGCCCCAAATTTTTTTCCCGGAGGTTTTTCACACTAGGGCCAAAAAACCCAGAAAACCCTTCCTTGAAAATTCCGGCCCATGCCTTGTGTTAGCCTTCCAATGCACACACTTTTTTTTTTTAACACTGTTTTCTTGAAGGTCTGGGTTTTTTTAATACACCAGTAAAGGCTTCACCCTTTTAAAAACACCCACCGGGGATTGGCACACATCAAAAGGGTTAGCCTGTTTTTTTTAAAAGGGTTGTGTCCTGGCTGTGCCTTTTCCTGAGTATTGAAGGCCCCTTTTTTTTTTCTTAAAAAAAAGGGGGCCTTTTTTATCAAAATTTAAAAACTTGTTGGGGAGGAAAATTTTCCCCCTCACCCCCCCTTTAAAACTTTCAAATTTTCAGCTGCACGTTGTCTGGCTGGCTGCCCACCATGCCCTTCCAACACTTTTTATGCCATACTTTTTAAACCTTCAAAAACCCCCCTTTTTTGCTTTAAAATCACCCCCTCACCACTGGTTCGGGGATTGTCTTGAAAGATTCTGCAAAAATTCCTTGTTTTTTAAAATTATCCCATGGAAATACTATCACCCCTATCTGTTTTTTAATCCACACCATCAGTAACTTTTTCCCCAACCCCCTCCACTGTTTTTTATCTTTTTTTTAAAAAAAACCCCTTTAAAAATTAGTTCCTTGGTTTCCCTTTCCTTTCCAGGGGTATGCCCCCAGTAGATGCACTTTTCCCTTTTACATCCTGGCAAGATCACCCCGACGAGCCACTCCCCAATTTTTTTTTTTTCCCTTTAAATTTGATGGGTTTTCCCCTTTTAAAGGTGCCCACCCAGGCCTTTTTACCCATGGTGACTTATTTTAGTGGGCAATCACTAAACCACCAAAAAAAAACCAAATGTATTTGGGGAAAAATTTGAAAAACCCGGGGATGTTCTCTCAATGGTAAACAACGCTCATCTCCCGGCAGGCCGGGCCCGGGGAGGGGGGACGGGGCTAACGTTTTTTCCCCTTCCCCGATCCTTCTTTTAAAAATTTAAGGGGGGCCCTTGTTTTTTAACCCTTGTAACTTTTTGGGGCCAAAACCCCCAAAGGAAAAAAAAAAACACCCCCACACATGGAAGAAGCCCTGGGAGATGTATTTTTTTTTGCCACAATAATGCTTATCCCCACTTTTTATAAGCCCCTTTAAATATACGGGGCAACAGACCGTTTATTCAACCCCCAGTTTTGTGATATTATACCAGTGAATTGATTTGGGGTCTTTTAAAACGGTTACATTTTTTAGAAAAAAACCAGGCCTGACAAAACCCCAAAACAGGTTTATAAGTTAGGAATGTGTTTTGACTAAAAAGAAAATTTTAATATGTATTTTTTTCCCTTAGGAAGCTTGTTATTGAGAGTCCTGATTTTTCAAAGGAGACTGTCTTCACAGTATATACCAAGAAAAAGGGAAAAAGCTTTTTTATAAAGTTGTTTGTCTTGTGATTGCAAAGGGTTTTTATTGATATTTTGTTACACGGGAATAATACATTGAAAGATACCAGGAAGTTACTCCATCTCTGGTGATGTGGTTAAAAACAAGGGGGGGAAACCATTCAAAAAGGGGCATTTTTAAATTGAAAAACTGGACACAAGCCCCCCCCTCAGTGTTTTTTTGGGGGGGAACATAAATTTTTTGGGGGAAGTGAAAAGTTTGAAAAAACCGTAAGATTGCCTAGGGCCCATGCAGGCCCCTCGTGAGGTGAGGTAGGTTTTCCCCCAAAATGATATCATGGATTTGGTGGCATGAAAAAAAAAAGGTCGCCTGTTGTCAGGGGGTTCACCCTAATAAAAATGGCAGACAGTGGCAGGGGTGAATAGGAGACCGGGAACCCTTTAAAAAAACCTGCAGCGGGGGATGGACTACACCCCAGTATCCGGGGGAAAAATTTGTTTTTAAGATTGGGTTTGGATTGTGTTAGAAAGAGTTATAAGTGGTAAAAAAAACCTTTTCACATTTTGACATTTCCATGTTTTAAGCTTATAATGTTTATTTTGGGGGAAAACCCAAAAACCCCCAAGAAACACCACCTGAAAAAGAAAACCGCCCCCCCAAATTCCCCAAAAACTACCCCTGGGGCCCGAGGCAGGGGGGAACATTTCCCCAACAAAACTGCCGCACTTTTGGAAAAAAAAGGGTGAAGAGGTTTTTTGTGCACATAAAAAAAACCCCCCCCAGAACGCAAAGACACTCTTATTGTGTGTAGAATTTTTAAAAACCACTGTGAGGGGGAAACCCTGTTTCGGGGATTTCCCCCAAAAGGGTGAAAATTGAAACATGTCCAGTGACTCTAAAATCTATATATATGATTGAAAAAAGAAATAAATAAATTTGTTATTGAAAAAAATTTGAAATAAATTGTGTAAAAAAAATATGATAAAAAATTTTTTAAAAATTGTGTAAGAATTACACAATATTTAAAAAAAAGCACTTATATTGGTCTCACAGGCCATAAAATTTTTAAAAAAAAAAAAATTAAAAAACGATAAGAAAACAACTTAAAGGGGGAAAAAAAAACCGGCCCAAACCCAAAATCACCATATATCCGAAAATTTTGGGGTCAAAAAATTTTTTTTTTAGCCATTTGGGGTTTAAAAAACCCCTCTTTTCCCCTTTAAAATGAAAAAATTTTTTTTTTTCCCCAAAATTTTTCACCCTAAAAAAAGGGTTTTCCCCGAGAAGGCCCGTCGACCCCCAAAGGGTTAAACCATGACATGTATATTATAAAAATTTTAAAAATGTTTTTATGTGTTTTAATTGTTCGTGGTTCAGGGTTTTGGGGGTACATTTTTAGCAAAAAAATGCTTTTTTTAAAAGCTCTTTTTCCCCCCTTTTTTTTTTTTATTGTCCAGGGGGGAAAGGGGAAAAAATTTTCCCCCAAAACCCGGGGGTCGTATGAGGCGACTAAGATGCCGGGAGCAAGGGGTAGAAACCCCCTTTTCCGGGGACAAATCTACAAAAAAAAAAGAAGAAAAAATTTTTTAAAAAATTTTGTCTGAATGTGCGTGGAAAAAAAGGGGGTAAAGAAAAGATGATTCCCCAAAAGAAGGGGAAAAAAAGTTGGATGTCCTGGCCCCAAACAAACAAAGCTGAAGGGGGTGGGGAGTTTCAGTGGGGAGAAATAAATTTTTTAAAACCGGGAGTATCTGAGAGAAGAGCTAAGGGGGGAGCAATAAGGGGAAGGTTTATTTGGGGGAAGGAAAAGGGGGAATAAAAAATGAAAAAACCCAAGGATTATGTTTTTTAAAAATAATCGGGGGGGAAAAAAGGGGGTCATAATAAGCGTGTATGCACCTGGAGAAGAGAGGAGTGTAGAGGAGAGAGAGAGTTTGGGGGGAGATGTTGCAATGTGGGGGAACTTTTGAACCAAATGAGAGAGAATTGGGGGGGGGGGACCAAAAATGCTAAAGTGGGAGAAACATGCAGGGGGGGTTTTAGTAAAAAAGGGGGGAAGGAAAAAATGATAAGGGGTTTTTTTTGGGGTTTGAACTTTTGAAAAAAAGGGGGTTTAGTTATAGGAATACATTTTTTAAGAAAAGGGGAAAAAATGATACAAGATATGATGTAGGGCGAAGGCCCATAGTTTGTTAACCATGTATTGATAGATAAAAGATTTTTGGGGAGTATTTTTTGGGGGAAAGCATGTTTAAGAGGGGCCCAGATATAGATCCCCTTTTTTAGTTATAGCTACAGTGGGAGTAAAAGGTGGGGGGGATCCAAAGGGGGAAAATAGAATCAGTAAGTAAAAGAGAGGTGAAGGTTTAAAAAAAAAAAGAGGAGGCAGTTAGGGTAAGATAAAAAAAACCCCATTGAGGATGGGATGGGCTAGTGAGAGTGTAGGAATGGGGGGGAAAAGTATGGGGAGATTTAAAAAATGTAGTGTTTAGAGTGTTCAGAAAATTTTTTTGGGTTTAACAGTGGGTGCGGGAGGGAAGAGGAGCGATTTGGAATGAGATGAAAGAGAGGGGGAAAAAAAGGTTAGCATATGGGGGGTTTTTTTACAAAGTAGAAGTGATGCGGGGAGGGAAGAGAATGGAGAGAAAAAGAGAGGTTAAAAGAGTGGTAAAGCAAAAAAAAAGAGAGCAGATGAGAGGGGGGGAAAAATGTTATCAGAAATTTTGTTGAAAATAAAAAAATTTTTTTGGGGAAAATGAGATTAATAAGTTGAGGGCCCCCTTAGAGAAAAAAATGGATTTGAAAAGTTAAAAATAGGAGAGGAGATTTTTTAAAAATGGAGAGTTAGAGGTATCGGGAAGATGGAGAAAATTTTTTTGGGGAGGATTTGTTAAAGTTGATGAAGGGGGGGAAGCGGGTTTTTTTGGGTGTGGGGGAAAGGGGGGAAAAACATCTTGTGGGGGAAAAGACCCTTTTTTGGGGGTGTAGGGGAAGTTCGTGGGGGGGGAAATAAAAGGGGGAAAAACGGGGGGGATTGATGGGATGATAGAAATGTTGGGTGGGGAAAAAATTTTTTGGTTTTTGGGCTATTATTTAATAAATGTATGGAAGAGGGTAAAAAAACCCGGGGGATTCAGAGAGGGGTTTTTTTCCCTTGTAAAAAGGGGAAAGGGGGCAAAAGGGGGAAAATTATAGGGGAATAAGTCTTTTGGGGGTGTCCCCCAAAATGTATGGTAGAGTTATTATTGAAAGAATTAAGGGGAAAAAAGAAAGGGGATAGCAGATGAAAAAGGGGGTTTTAGGAAACAGGGGGTTTTGACCAAGTTTTTTTAAAGGGGAAAAATATAGGTAAAAAAGTAGGATAAGGGGTAAAAAATGTTTTTGGGATTTAGGGGGGGAAAAGGCTATGATAGGGTGGATGGGGGAAAAGTAAAGATGTTGAAAGGGGAGGGGAAAAGGGGGTTAAGAAAAAAAAAAGGGAGTGAAGATTTTTTTTGAGGATAGTGAGGCCCAGGTTAGAGTGTGTGGGGAGGGGAAGGGCCCTTTTTTCCCCGAAAAAAGGGGGGCCCTTTGACAAGGATGGGGTTTCCCCCTGGTTGTTCAATATAAAGATTTAAAAAAGAGAAGTAAATTTTTCCCGGGTTTTAAAAAAGGGGGGTAAAAGTTTTTTGGGAAAAAATAAAAAGGGGGGGTTTTTTCACAGTTGTTTTTGGGGTGATGACACTGTGCTTTTGGGAGATTTTAAAAAGAAGCTGCAGAGGTTGGTGGATGAATTTTGGGGGGTAAAAAAAAAATTTAAAGGAATATGGGGGAAAGGGGGTAAGGTGATGAGGATAAAAAAGAATAGGTGACAAAGTTTGGGGAAACGGGGTTTGGGGGGAGAGGGGGATGGAGGGGGGGAATGTATTAGATTTTTGGGGGGTGGACATGCCCGGGGGTGGGCCCCTGAAGGATGGGGGAATTAGAATTTATGGGGAAAAAAAGGGGGGAGGGGGCACTTCGAGTCTGTGGAGACAAAGAACCTTGTCCATGGAAGAAAAAGGGAATGTATGAAAGATAAAACCAACGCCTTATATGGGTGGAAGAGGGGGAAAAAATGTTTTAACAGGAGAAGGCGGGGGGGCAGGGGGGATGTCATGTCTGAGGTAAAATTGGGGGGTGAATAAAATGAGAAAATTTTGGGGTTTTGGGGAAAATTGGGGGGAGGGGGGGATTCCCAAAAAATTTTCCCGAGAGCTGAGGGGGGGTTTGGGGTTTAGGTGGTTTGGACTGTAGAGAGAATGGAACGAAAAAAGGGTTTCGGAGAGGGGATGGATCTGTAGTGGGGGGGGGGTGGGGGGGCGGGCCCGGGGGAAAAGGGTTTGGGGGGGGGGAAAGGGGAATTTTGGGGTTGGGGGGGGATTTCCAGCAAGAATTTTATTTATTTGATAGGAGGAATGGAGGCATATGGTTTTTAATCCCCCTTTACTTTTTTGGGAAGGGAAAAGTAACATTTATAAAGGGGGTTCGGGGAAACCCCCGGGTTTTGGACTTGATTTCCCGGGGGAGGGAAGACAGTCCCCTTGCACCTGAAGGAGGGGGGGGTAAATGTTTTTTTTTAAACTTTTTTTTAAAGACCTTGGCAAGACAGTGATAGAGTGAATGATGATGAAAGTTTTTTTTTTCCCCCCCCCCCCTTTGGGGGGCCCCCGGCCAGTTTTAAAAAAAAAAAAAAAAAAAAATATTTCAAAAAAAAAAAATTTTTTTGGGAACGTTTACAGTCCCAGTATTATAATATTTCCCTTAAATCTTTTTTGGGGAACCAAACATTTGCGAATTTTCAAGATTCACATTTGAATTTTTTTGGGGATTCCCCAACCCCCCCCCAAGGGGGGGCCCTTTCCTTTTATATAGGGGGGGTTGGGGAAAAGAAAATGTTTGGGGTTTTTGGGGAGAGGGATTAAAAGATGGTGAACCCGGTACAGAGGGGGGAGTTGTTACAATTGCCCTTAGACAGGGAAAAAAATTTTTACCTTTTTTTCCTAGGTATAAATGGGGTATACAAAAAAACCCCCCCTAATATGCTGAGCGGGGGCCTTTTTAAAAAATTTAATTTTAACAGTAGATTCTTTAAAAAATTATGGTTATAATTTAAAAAAAAATAAATTTTTTAATTTGAGTTGTGAAATTTGAATATGTTAAATTTTTAATAATTTATTAATTGCAGCAAAAAATTTTAATTAAATCAGATCAGACAAATTAAAACAATTAGTTGTATTGAAATTACAGTTTATTAATGTTCATTAGATGAGTTAAAAAGAGTACAAGAGGGGGTTTTTTTATTTGTTAATCCCATAGAAAGAGTTCCCAGTATGCATTTTTTAAAAACAGGTTTTTACATTTGGGTGATTAATCAACTTTGTTGATAATGTTAAATATTGTGCACTTAGGTTTGGGGGAGAAGGTGGTTTTTTACAGCAAAAAATTTAGGAACAGGGGGGTTTTCCCCTTTTGGAAACGTTAATAAATTTCCCAAAAATTTTTTGGCCCTTAATGGGGGATTGAGTTTTTGCATAGTGTTAAATGGACACGGGAAAAATCGAGGAGTGATTTTTCCCTTTTGTTATGGTCATGTGTCCTGTTGGGGTTTGGGAAGGAGAATTTTTATGGTGGTTTAATATTTGAGTTTAGTGTTCTAATGTATGTAATAGACATTTGGGGGATGGATGTCTTGTATGGTGAGTAAGTTTAGTTTTTTTAATATTGGTGGGGGTTTTAAAAAGTTGTCGGGGGTGTGAATTTTTTATTTTTTTACTGCACCCTTTTTTTGTGTTTTTAAATTGGGGCTGAGATGAGTTATTGTTGTTGGGGGCCCCTGCAGATTCCATAGGGGGGGGGTAAAGGGGGTGAGTAAAAGGGGGAAGGAGAGCTGGTTGTGGAACAAAAAATCCCCTTTTCGGGGTAGGCCCACGGGCTTGGAGATTTTCCCTTTTTGGGGAAATTTTTTTTGTAAAATGTGTCTGAAATTTGAGGCCACCTTAAAAGGGGGTTCCCCAAGAATTTTCCCTCCGGGGTTTTGGGGGAAAAAACCCTTTTCATTATGTGAAGTGGTACATTTTGTTTGCTCTGTTTCCAAACTGAATAAAATAGGTTTTATCAATATTGATAATTTTTTTTAGTCCCTCCAGGTAGATATTTTCCAATTCAGCATTTACAGTGTTTTGGCAGTATGTCTGGGCTTGGGTGAGAGAAAAAGTATGTAGTGTCATCTGCAAAAAAAAAAGGGTTTTTTTAAAAAGGGGGTGCATTTGGTAGGTCGTTAATGTAAAAAAAAAAAGAGAAGTCCCCAAAAAAATTTTTCCCGTGGGACACCAACTGGGGTTTTTTTTTGGAGAACTAGCCTATTTGTGTACACATATTTCTTTGGGGTTTTTTTTAAATGATTTTTTTAGGGGTTTTTGGGGGTGCCCCCCTTATACCATAGTGTGATAATTTTTGTAAAAGGGGGATTTAACGGCAAAAAAATTTTTTTTAAAACAATGAAGAAAAAAATTTTTTTTTTCTCGGGGGGGTGTAAATTATTTCTAGATTGGGATAATAGCATCAAAATTTTTTTTTTTATTAGGCCTGAACCAAACTGAAAAGTGGTTTTTTATGTTTGGGGGGATGAGGTAGGGGAAAAAATCCCTATGAATTAATTTTTTTTTAAAATTTTGGGGGGAAGGGGGGAAGTTAATTACCCCCGGGCATTCAGGTCTGTTTGGGGGTCTTCCTTTTTTTTTGGGGGTAACCCTTTTATTTTGAGATTGAAGGGAAGGAGAGGATTCATGGATTTTTAAAGGGGGTTTCAATAATTGGTGAAAGAACCTTTTTTAAGCTTTTTTGTATATAAAAAAAGGGGGGGTTATTTAGATCTCCTGCCCCTTTTTTTTTTAAATTTTTTAAATTTTAAGTGAGACTTTTTTGGGTTTGGGGGAAAAATTTTTGTTTTGGGGGGGTCCCCCGAGATAGTCTTTTTTGGAGTGTTTGAACTTTTTGGGGGGTTTTCTTGCCACCTTTTTTTCCCCCCCCTGGGGGAAAAAATCATTGAGTCTGTTTGTTGTTCGGGAGGTGGGAGTAGGGGTTCATCTGGTTTTGTTAGCTTGATTGTTCCGTTATGGATATTTTTTTTAGTTCCCAGAATTTCAGATGGGGTTTTTCCCCGGTTTTTTTTATATCAGTTTTGTTATGAACTTTCTCATAGAACAATTTTTTTGACTTTCCCTTTTTCTTTTATTAGGTTTGATGAGTAACGTTTTTTTTCTCTTTTATTTGACCCATTCTGTACTGTTTTTCAATAGGTGTTTTATATTAATAGATTTGAGAATGTTTTTTTTGTCTTCTGTGTGATCTGTTTTTTTTTTTTGGCCCCAAAAAAGTTTTTTATAGAGGTATTGGGTTTTTTTTAAAAAAAATTATTAATACATATGTCAGTTTCCCCGTATAGTTGTTATCTCTTTTTGGGGAAAAAAATTTTTGTCATAGCTGTTATGAAGTTTTTAATAGCTGTCCCATTATGTAGTCGGGGAAGGGAATTTTTTGAGTCCTGGGGGGAATTTCCCAAAGGGTTTGGGTTTTGGGGGAAAGGTAGGGTAGTGGTCTGTGGAAATTTTCTGTGTTTAAATGCCTGTTTTTAAAGGGGGGTAGGGGTTTGTCCAGATGTGGTCTAATGGGGGGGCACTAGTCTCAGAGATTCTTGTAGGTTTTGTTACTGTTGGAGCAGCAAGAGTTGCTCATATTGTTTGTAATTAGTTACTTGGGGGGCCTGATCTTGTAGGGGGGTTTATTTTGGGGAAATCCCCCCGTGAGGTTTAAAGGTCTTTGTTCATGTGTCCTATAATCATTCTTCCTAATTTTTCACTAAATTGTTTAATTTTTTTACTGGGAATTTTTAGATGTTTTTCACTGTGAGGGGTTTTTTTTGGGTTTTGGGGTTTAAACCTAGCTATTATATATTCTCCAGGGGGTTTATGGTAAATTTAGGGCCCGACCCCCCCAAAGGGGTTTTCCCTTTTGGGTTTTGGGAAGTCTTTTTAGTAGGATTGTTCATATTGTTCAGGTTTGTCATTTTTTTGGCCGGGGGATTTTTTAATTTTCCCGCTAGTAGTAGGTGGTTTTTTCTCATTTGTGAAAGTGTTGAATGATGGTGAAATTTTTTTTTTGGGCATTCGCCCGGGGGGGACGGCAGAGGGTTTAAAAAAAAAAAACCCCCTTCCCAGCCCCCAAAAAAGAAAATATAAAATTTATTAAATTTGTTTTAAAAAAGGGGCCCCCAGTTTCGTAAACCTGAAATCGTACAAATGGGGTTTAAAATTGTTATGCTTGTAGAAGTGTTTTTTTCCCCGGGGCTGAAAAAAGACTAACCAAGGACTTTTTTTTCCAAAGGGGGTAAATTGGGGGAAGGCACTTGAGCAGACTTCAGGAGTGAAGTTTTTTTAAACTCCCCCTTCAAATAAATTTTGGGGAAAAAAGAATTAAAGAAACTTTAACTGAAAAACCAAAATTTTAGGGAAAATTTTTAATGCCCTTAGTTGTAAAAACCATTGAACTTCCGAACAGCTTCCAAGGGCCCTAAAAAAAATTTAGTATGAATTACAGGCCCCAAAACCCTTTATGGGGAAATAGTAAACTCTTGGACGAAATTTTAAGGGCCCCACATAAAAAAAGTTGTGGTAATGGGAGAGTTTAACTTTAGAAAAAAATTTACTGGAGAAATTTGTCAGGAAATTTTGAGTCACACTTTTTTGATATGATTCAGGATTTTTTTTTTAAACCCCTTTTGGGGCCAAAGGGGGGCCCCCTGAAACTCTTTGGGGGGCCCAAATTTTAAAAAAAAAATTTTTTTTTCTTAGGGGAAAGATAAAGAATCTTTTCCTTTTTATACCCAAAAAAATTAAAAAAATTTTAAAACTAACAAAATTTTGCCGCGGTTAGCGGTAGCCATGATTTACACTAAGGGTTTCCCCACTTCCCAGCCCCATTTTCGGGGGATTCCAATGTTTCATTTTTTTAAAATTATAGCTATTTCGCTTTTGGGGAAACCCCCCTTTTTTATCGATTGAGCAAGAAAAACCCCCTTTTTTAAAACCAATTCCCAAATACCCAAAATAGTGGCGAAAAAGGAATTTGACCAATTTTTTACAAATTTCAAACGATGCCAATTTCAAAATAGGGGCCATAATAAACAAGGCAGACATTCCTGGCACTAAAATAAAACTTTTTTGGGGTTTTTTTTGTTAAGTCCCAGGGAACTTACATTACTTTTTTTGCTTTTTCCCCCTTTTAATTTTTTTTTCCCTTTTTAAAAAAAAGGGGAAAAATTTTCCCGTTAAGGGATACAACTGCATCACTGTAAAAAAGGGATAAAAAAATATCAGCGCACTTGTACAAGAATATTACCCCCTCTCCAGTTTATTTTTTTGGGGGGGATGGGTGATTTTTTTTCTCCGAACATCCCAAAAAAAAATATTTTCACCACTTTGCGCCAGTTTTTTAAATAAAAAAACCCTCGTGCCAGTCAAAAAATTTTTTCTATTTCGTAATATATCATCTATTCTATAAAAAAAAAACTAAGAAAAGAGAATACAACATAAATACCATAAAAAAATAGACTGGGAAAGCCCCCCTTTTTTTAAAACCCAAAAAAATGGTCAGAGTTTTTTTTTCCCCCCCCTTTTTCACTGGTGGGGAGGAATTTTTTTATATTTTTACACTGACCGCACAGGCCCATTCTATCACATCTAGGGCCCCCAAAAACCCCCTTTTCCCCTTTTTTGAAGGGCGTTTTGAATTTAGGGGGTACTAGTACGTCAAAAAACAGTGCGTAAAACGTACTTGTACGAATTAAACCCCCAAAGGGTTAAAGCAGTTTGTGACAGAACCAACTAGAGAAAATATCCTGCTTGACTTTGTTCTTACCAGCAGGAATCACAATTAATAATCTTGAGGGCAATGATGATTTTTGGGGGAAAAGGGCCCCAAATCACTCATTTTTTAAATATCATGGAATTACCCAAATAATGGCAATCAAGTTCTGTCTCTTACTTCCACTTTTTTATTTCATAGGACTTAGAAATTCCTGGGTGGGCTGAACTGGAATGACCGGGGCTATGGACTGGTGGTGATTTTTCCGATATGACATTTTCCGACTTTTGTTTTTTGCTGCCCCCAAACAACTTATTTTCCGGGGAACAAAAAAAAAAAATTTAACCCAAAAAGGATAAATAAAGATTAAAACGCCCCATTGGTAAAAAAAGAGGCATATATAGGAGAATCAAAAGAAGAGAGTGGCAGTTAAGAAATCAGTATACGTATTCAGTTAAAGAGAGAAAAAAAAAAGGGAAAAAGGAAAAAAAAGATTAAGATTAAAGTAAAAGGGGAAACAAAACAAACCCCAAAAAAGGGTTCTTTCAGGTATACAAAGGAAAATTAGGGACAAGATAGGCCCACTCAAAAATTAAAAATTTTGGGTCAGCCCACAGACAGTGATTGGGGAAATTTTTAAAATTTTTTTAAAACTTCCCCCCGATTTTACACAGGAAGATTCTAGCAATATTCCAGAAAAAAATAAACTATGAGAACAGGACAATAAAAAAAACCATGCATGATTAAGGCCACAAGTGACAAGGTCCTTAGACAAATAGAAAAAAAAACCCCGGGCCCCGATGAACTGAAAGGAAAGGGGTTTAAAAAAGGGGGAATGAAAAGGGGGTTTTAAAAAAAACCTTGGCTAATCTTTCAAAAAAAGAAAAATAAAATACTGCCAGATAAGTGGAAAATGGAAAAAAAGAGATACCCCCCCCCAAAAACAGGTGACAGGTCCCAGCTTCAAACTATAGACCAAAAAACCCCCAACCCCCCCATAATAGGAAAATTTAAGGAATCAATAATTGAAAGGCATAAATTGATTGATGAATCTCAGCAGGGTTTTTTCCAAAAGGGGAATTCCCCCCCCTTTTAATTTTTCTTAACTTTTTCATTAAGGTATGTATTTGAGGAGAAGATCATGTAATGAATATGATTTTTAAAATGGACTTCAGGGGGTTTTGATAGAGTCCCACATCAGAGACTACAGGGGGGCCCCCAGTTTCAAACCCCGGGGAAAACGCTTTTTGGGGAAGATAATATTGTGGGGCTTTGGAAAAGGGGGATTTTTGGGGTCTGAAATAGACTAACCTACGTGAATTTTTCCCCCAAGGGAGAAAATTTCGGGGGAAAGGATTTGAGCAGACTTGGGGGGAAGTTTTTTTCAAACCCCGGGGGGGCCCCCGTATTGAGGAAAATTAAGGCATATGGAATAGGGGGAAAAAATTTTTTTTCCTGGTAGAGGCATAGTTGACAGATAGGGCAGCGGGAGACTTGAAAAAGGGGGGGAGAAATCAGAGTGGGAAGATCAGGGAGCGGTGTTCCACAAGGGTCATTTTTGGGGGCCCTTTTTTGTTGTTCAAAAAAACAAAAACGAATATAGATGAGGGAATAAACAGCAACAAAAATTTTTTTTGTTGATGCCCCCAAAATGGGGGGGGAATTTTTTCTAAAGGACAGAGCACGGGGGAAGATTTGAAAGACGGGATGCAGGGTCGGAGAAGTGGGAGGGTTTTAATTTTTGGGGGGGGTGCCATACTAGAAACCCCGTAAATTTATGCCCTCAAATTGCGGGAAACGGCGGGGGGGGCCCCCACATATGAAAAAAAATGGGTCTATGTGGTCAGTGTGGGAAAAAATTCCCCTGCAGCAAACACTGCAAATGAAAAAAAACCCCCAACCTTTTTTTTGTTTAAAACAGCGATTTTGCAGTCTATTTTCATATGGTATTTATTGATGTATTCTCGTTTTCTTGGTCTCATTTGGGTAGAATGGAAGATATATTTTAAAAAAAAGAGATAATTTTGATTGGTTTGACAATGACAATACCTTCAAATTTAGCCTTTTTAAAAGGGGAAAAAAAATTTTTATTTTTTCCCTGTTCAAGAGTAAACAAATCACACTATGCGAGTAATATTCTTGCACAAGGGGGTTTTTTTTAAATTTTTACCATTTTACAATGATGCAGTTGTATAAATAACCGTAAATTTTTTTTTTTGTGAGAATAAAAATTTTTAAAAAAAAAAAAGAATTAAGAAAGCCTGGAACTGACTAAAAAAGGAAGATGGTTTTTTTTGGGGCCCGGAATGTCTGCCTTTTTTTTTCGGGGGGCCCCCTTTGAAAAAAGGGATCATTTGAAATTTTGGGGAAATTCCCAAAAAAATTCCCCCTTTTTGACCACCATTTTGGGTAAATTGAAATTGGAAAAGGGGGTTTTTTGTACTCCCCAAAAAAAAAAGAAATGGGGTTTTTGCGACAAAAATTTTTATTTTAGGGGCCCAAAAATTTGAATTGGGCCCCAAAAAAAAGGGCTGGGGGTTTAAAACCCCCGGGAAAAACGTCAAGACCCATAACTTTTTTGGGGAAAAAAAATTCCCCACTTTTCCCAAAAAAAAATTTTAACTCTTGGGGGCGTTTAAAAAATTTTGGGGGAAAAATTTTTTTTTCATTTAAAGAAAAAAATTTTTTTTTTTTTTTCAAAAAAATTTTTTCCCCCCGAACGAAATTTCCCCGAAGGCCTGTCAACTCAAAAAAGGTTAAATAAACAAATGTAAAGTTCTTTTAAAAAATTTGGGCAGGAAAAAACCACCCCCTATAAACTAAATAATGTAGATTTAACCCCCTTTGGGGGTTTTTGGGGGGGAAATAGTATGTTTTACGACTGGGGGTTTTTTTTACGACGCCCAGTAGCTTTTAAAAATTTTGGCCCCCAAAACAAAGCAGAAACAGGCCTTTGGGGCCCCTCCCTAGAATGGGGGTTTTTGTCAAAAGGGGGCAAAAAAAAATTCCCCCCCACAGGGGGAAAGAGGAATAAAAACTGAAACCCCCTTTTTGGGTTTTTAAAAAAACGACTTTGCAGTCTATTTTTTTTTTTGGGGGTTTTTGCTTGTATTCTCGTTTTCTTTTGTCTCATTTTATAGAATAGATGATAAATTTTGGGGAAAAAAAGATAATTTTGACTGGTTTCCCTGATGACAAGTACCTTTTAAAAAAGTTAAAAAAAAAAATGTTGGGCAAATGTTCAAGAGTAAACAAATCACACCAGCGTCCAATACACATCAACTGTAGAGAGTAATATTTTTTCACAAGTGCGCTGAATTTTTTTTACCATTTTTAATGATGCAGTTTTTTACATAAAAAGTAAACCCCCCTTTTTTTTAGAAAAAAATTCAAATGGGGAAAAAAAAAATAATGTGAGGGGGGCCCCCCCCCGGACTAATGAAAAGAAATGTTATTTTAGTTTAAAAGGGGAAAAACTGCCTTTTTTTTATATTTTCCCCCCTTTTTAAATTGGCACGTTTTTTTAAATTTTTGTGAAATTGGCCAAATTGCCATTTTCTTAACCCAAATTTTTTTGGGGGGGGTTTAAAAATTGGAAAAAAGGGGATTTTTTTACCCAATTTGATAGAAGAAATGGGGGTTTTAGCCACATAGCTATGATTTTAGTGGACTGGGGAAAAATTTTAATTGGCCAAAAAAAGGGGGGAAAGTGGGCAAAAAAGGGGCGTAAAAAAACGTCAAGACCGATAACTTTCGGAGCATTTAAATTTTCCCCCCGCCCCAAAAAAAAATTTTAAATTTTTGGGGGCGTTAGGGGGGG
>WNWK01041298.1:0-16522 GCA_009830355.1 Cherax destructor | reverse complement strand
AAAGAAAACTTTCATCATCATTCACTCCATCACTGTCTTGCCAGAAGGGTGCTTTACACTACAGTTATAAAACTGCAACATTAACACCCTCCTTCAGAGTGCCGGCACTGTACTTCCCATCTCCAGAACTCAAGTCCGGCCTGCCGGTTTCCTGAATCCCTTCATAAATGTTACTTTGCTCACACTCCAACAGCACGTCAAGTATTAAAACCATATGCCTCCATTCACTCCTATCAAATACGCTCACACATGCTTGCTGGAAGTCCAAGCCCTCGCACACAAACTTCCTTTACCCCTCCCTCCAACCTTTCCTAGGCCGACCCCTACCCCGCCTTCCCTCCACTACAGATTTATACACTCGAAGTCACTCTGTCTCGTTCCATTCTCTCTACATGTCCAAACCACCTCAACAACCCCTCCTCAGCTCTCTGGACAATCGTTTTGGTAATCCCGCACCTCCTCCTAATTTCCAAACTCCGAATTCTCTGCATTATATTCACACCACACATTGACCTCAGACATGACATCTCCACTGCCTCCAGCCTTCTCCTCGTTGCAACATTCATCACCCATGCTTCACACCCATATAAGAGCGTTGGTATAACTATACTCTCATACATTCCCTCTTTACTTCCATGGACAAGGTTCTTTGTCTCCACAGACTCAAGTGCTCCACTCACCCTTTTCCCTCATCAATTCTATGATTCACCTCATCCTTCATAGACCCATCCGCCGACATGTCCACTCCCAAATATCTGAATACATTCACCTCCTCCATACTCTCTCCCTCCAATCTGATATCCAATCTTTCGTCACCTATTCTTTTTGTTATCCTCATCACTTTACTCTTTCCTATATTCACTTTCAATTTTCTTCTTTACACACCTACCAAATTCATCCACCAACCTCTGCAGCTTCTCTTCAGAATCTCCCAAAGCACAGTGTCATCAGCAAAAAGCAACTGTGACAACTCCCACTTTGTATTTGCTTCTTTATCTTTTAGCCCAACACCTCTTGCCAAGACCCTCGCATTCACTTCTCTTACAACCCCATCTATAAATATATTGAACAACCACGGTGACATCACACATCCTTGTCTAAGGCCCACTTTTACTGGGAAATAGTCCCTTCCCTCCTACACACTCTAACCTGAGCCTCACTATCCTCATAAAAACTCTTCACTGCTTTCAGTAACCTTCCTCCTATTCCATACACCTGCAACATCTGCCACATTGCCCCCCTATCTACCCTATCATACGCCTTTTCCAAATCCATAAATGCCACAAAAACATCTTTACCCTTATCCAAATACTGTTCACCTATATGTTTCACTGTAAACACTTGGTCTACACACCCCCTACCTTTCCTAAAGCCTCCTTGTTCATCTGCTATCCTGCTTTCTGTTTTACTCTTAATTCTTTCAATAATAACTCTACCATACACTTTACCAGGTACACTCAACAGACTTATTCCCCTATAATTTTTGCACTCTCTTTTGTCCCCTTTGCCTTTATACAAAGGAACAATACACGCTCTCTGCCAATCCCTAGGTACCTTACCCTCTTCCATACATTTATTAAATAATAGCACTAACCACTCCAAAACTATATCCCCACCTGCTTTTAACATTTCTATCTTTATCCCATCAATCCCAGCTGCCTTACCCCTTTCATTCTACCCACTGCCTCACGAACTTCCCTACACCCACAACTGGCTCTTCCACACTCCTACAAGATGTTATTCCTCCTTGCCCTACACACGAAATCACAGCTTCCCTGTCTTCATCAACATTTAACAAATCCTCAAAATATTCTCTCCATCTTCCCGATACCTCTAACTCTCCATTTAATAACTCTCCTCTCCTATTTTTAACTGTCAAATCCATTTGTTCTCTAGGCTTCCTCAACTTATTAATCTCATTCCAAAACTTTTTCTTATTTTCAACAAAATTTGCTGATAACATCTCACCCATCTCTCATCTGCTCTCTTTTTACATTGCTTTACCACTCTTTTAACCTCTCTTTTCTCTCCATATACTCTTCCCTCCTTGCATCACTTCTACTTTGTAAAAACCTCTCATATGCTAACTTTTCTCCCTTACTACTCTCTTTACATCATCATTCCACCAATCGCTCCTCTTCCCTCCCGCACCCACTCGCCTGTAACCACAAACTTCTGCTGAACACTCTAACACTACATTTTTAAATCTACCCCATACATTTTCGACCCCATTGCCTACACTCTCACTAGCCCATCTATCCTCCAATAGTTGTTTATATCTAACCCTAACTGCCTCCTCTTTTAGTTTATAAACCTTTACCTCTCTTTTACTTACTGATTCTGTTTTCCTTGTATCCCATCTACCTTTTACTCCCACTGTAGCTATAACTAAAAAGTGATCTGATATATCTGTAGCCCCTCTATAAACATGTACATCCTGAAGTCTACTCAACAGTCTTTTATCTACCAATACATAGTCCAACAAACTACTGTCATTACGCCCTACATCATATCTTGTATACTTATTTATCCTCTTTTTCTTAAAATATGTATTACCTATAACTAAACCCCTTTCTATACAAAGTTCAATCAAAGGGCTCCCATTATCATTTACACCTGGCACCCCAAACTTACCTACTACACCTCTCTGCATGTTTCTCCCACTTTAGCATTTAGGTCCCCTACCACAATTACTCTCTCATTTGGTTCAAAAGTTCCTATACATTCGCTAACATCTCCCAAAATCTCTCTCTCCTCTACACTCCTCTCTTCTCCAGGTGCATACACGCTTATTATGACCCACTTTTCGCATCCGACCCTTATTTTAATCCACATAATCCTTGAATTTACACATTTATATTCCTCTTTCCTTCCATAACTGATCCTTCAACATTATTGCTACCCCTTCCTTAGCTCTAACTCTCTCAGATACTCCTGACTTAATCCCATTTATTTCTCCCCACTGAAACTCGCCTACCCCCTTCAGCTTTGTTTCGCTTAGGGCCAGGACATCCAACTTCTTTTCATTCATAACATCGGCAATCATCTCTTTCTTATCATCCGCACTACATCCACGCACATTCAGACAACCCAATTTTATAAAGTTTTTCTTCTTCTCGTTTTTAGTAGATTTGTACAGGAGAAGGGGTTACTAACCCATTGCTCCCGGCATCTTAGTCGCCTCATACGACACGCATGGCTTACGGAGGAAAGATTCTTTTCCACTTCCCCATGGACAATAGAGAAAATAAAAAGAACAAGAGCTATTAAGAAAAAGAAGAAAAACCTAGATGTGTGTATGTATATATATGCATGTGTATGCCAGTGTAGTGTGACCTAAAGTGTAAGTAGAAGTAGCTAGATATACCTGTTATCCAGCGTGTTTATGAGACAGAAAAAAGACACCAGCAATCCTACCATCATGTAAAACAGTTTCAGGTTTCTGTTTCACAGTCACCTGGCAGGACGGTAGTACCTCCCTGGGTGGTTGCTGTCTACCAACCTACTACCTACCATGTCATTATGTTTATATACATGTTATTATTATCATTATTAATATGGCGTCTTCAAGACTAATAAGACGCTCTTAGTGATTTTAATGTGTACATGCATGCCAGAACAGTGTGTAAGTTTACTTAGGTACAGTTACACATAAGTATAATAATTATCAGAGTGTACAGTAAGGCCACGCTTTACGGCATTTCGCATTACGGCGTTCCATTAATACGGCGAGTTCAAATTATGACCAAAACTTTTTATACAGCGAGCGGTCTTTCACATACGGCGCGCGCCACCCTGTTTTTTTATATTCTCCATGAGCACATCTCTCCATTATGTAATAATAGTCACTCTTGGGCACATTAAATGTCCTATTTTACATCAATATAGACATTTTCATTAATACATCTATGATATTTTCTTCAAAATTATATAAGAAACACGTTACATACCATATAAACATGCTGTTTATATGCTATGGAGGTGTGTTTCCCAAGCGGAGGGAAAACATTATGTAATACTAATAATAATCACTCTGGGGCACATTAAATGTCTTATTTTACATTAATATAGACATTTTCATTAATCCATCTACGATATTTTCTTCAAAATTATATAAGAAACACGTTACATAGCATATAAGCATTTTATGTTTATATACATGTACTTTTCTCTATGGGGAAGTGGGACAGAATTCTTCCTCCGTAAGCCATGCGTGTCGTAAGAGGCGACTAAAATGCCGGGAGCAAGGGGCTAGTAACCCCTTCTCCTGTATATATTACAAAATGTAAAAGGAGAAACTTTCGTTTTTCCTTTTGGGCCACCCCGCTTTGGTGGGAAACGGCTGACGTGTTGAAAGAAGAAAGATAGTACATGTACTAGGGAGTTGTGGTAGCCGGACGGAGGGAAAACATTACGTCACTCCCCTTAATACATAACGCATTTGTTTACAATTCTCAGCATGAATTATTCATTACTTCTCCCTTTGTTTATGATGGCATCTAAAGGTAGTTGATAGAAACAATTAAACTCAGTGAACATGGTATGTCAATGGTAATAATATGGCTCTGGGCCACATGTAGGTAGGTGTAGGTATGTAGCCCAGGCAGACTACATCCCTACATTATTATTATAACTGATAATTATACTTATGTATACCTGTACCTAAGTAAACTTACACACGTTAATATAGACATTTTGCTTAATCAATCTAAATACACCCCACAGTAGGATAATTTAACATAAATATGAGATGTCGTAGCCAGGCGACTTGTAGGACTTGTGGTAGCCAGGCGACTTATAGTCCAACATCAGAGAAAATGTGTACACTATAATATAATGCAGAGAATTCGGAGTTTGGAAATTAGGAGGAGGTGTGGGATTACCAAAACTATTATCCAGAGGGCTGAGGAGGGGTTGTTGAGGTGGTTCGGACATGTAGAGAGAATGGAACGAAACAGAATGACCTCGAGAGTGTATAAATCTGTAGTGGAGGGAAGGCGTGGTAGGGGTCGGCCTGGGAAAGGTTGGAGGGAGGGGGTAAAAGAGGTTTTGTGTGCGAGGGGCTTGGATTTCCAGCAAGCATGAGTGTGCGTATTTGATAGGAGTGAATGGAGACAAATGGTTTTCAATACTTGACGTGCTGTTGGAGTGTGAGCAAAGTAACATTTATGAAGGGATTCAGGGGAACCGGCAGGCCGGACTTGAGTCCTGGAGATGGGAAGTACAGTGTCTGCACTCTGAAGGAGGGGTGTTAATGTTGCAGTTTTATAACTGTAGTGTAAAGCACCCCTCTGGCAAGACAGTGATGGAGTGAATGATGATGAAAGTTTTTCTTTTTCGGGCCACCCTGCCTTGGTGGGAATCCGCCGATGTGTTAATAATAAAAATAAAAATATAATATTACTGGGTGTAACTAGAAAATTATTCCTTTTGTATGCCTTCACTCAGGGCGTCATTTCTTTTAAAAATGGTGTTATATGAAAATGTGAGTGTTTCTCCTTATTTATTCTACTGTATCAACGATGAGACAACTTATACACAATGTAAAGTGACACCTGGTTTATTTACATTACGTGTGAGTGGATGTGAGTAAATACTACTCACCATTTTCCCTACATTAACACTACAAATATTTTGAGGTAAATAATGAGTGTACTGTGTGTGTATTTTACTTTATAATGCCTAGTTATATTGCTAACTTAATATATGTTAGTGTAAACTTGTTATCTGGCATTTATATGCACTTATAAATGGAAAAAATGGAGTTCTGCTTTTTGGCGAAGAATGCTTTCCGACAGTAGCCTGGAACCTAACCTGCCATATAAGTGGGGGCCCTACTGTATATAACATATGAAATATCTTTAAAACACTTGAAATATTGGAAAATTTTCAAACATAATTGAGTTTACCTGGAGAGGGTTTCGGGGGTCAATGCACCCATGGCTTGGTCTGAGACCAGGCCTCATGGTGGATCAGGGCCTGATCAACCAGGCTGTTAGTGCTGGCTGCACGCAAACTGACGTACAAACCACAGGCAGGTTGGTCATTTACTGACATTAGGTGCCTGTCCAGTGCCTTGAAGACAGCCAGGGTCTATTGGTAATCCCCTTATGTATGCTGGGAGGCAGTTGAACAGCCTTGGGTTGTCTCTCAGTGTGCTCATGGCGCCCCTGCTTTTCATCAGGGGAATGTTGCATCTCCTGCCGAGTCTTTTACTTTCATAGGGAGTGATTTTCATGTGCAGCTTTGGTACCAATCCCTCCAGGACCTTCCAAATGTATATTATCATGTATCTCTCTTACCTGCATTCCAGGGAATACAGATCAAGGACCTTCAACCGTTCCCAGTAATTTAGGTGCCTTTTCGTACTTATGTGTGCCGTGAAAGTTCTTTGTACGCTCTCCAGGTCTGCAATGTTGGAGCCAGCCTTGAAGGGGGCCGTTAGTGTACAGCAGTATTCTAGCCTAGAGATAAAAGCGATTTGAAGAGAATCGTCATGGGAGGGAGGGGTGGGGAAATATATAGTTTCAGTCCTGCCTGTTCCTCCTCCCCTCCCCAACTCCTCCCTCCCCCTCTTCCCTCCCCCTTTCCCCTCCCATCTCCCCTTCCCATCCCCCCTCTTCCCTCCCTCCCCTCCCCCTCCCCCCTCCCCTCCTCTTCCCTCCTCCCACCTCCCTTCCCCTCCCCTCTTTTTAGTTTAAGGATTCTAAATTTATTTAAAGCTAACAGCAGCATATTCAAAGTCATCTCAATCTGCCATCACTGCTTCACACTGCTCTTCCCTCGGCTTTCAACTTTCACACCACAATAATCTGAAATAGAAAAAATTCACATTTAGATTGTCACACTAAACAATTATCAATTTAACAAATTCTTGCCTCTACATTAGTGTACTACAGTGTGGCCCATAAGTTTCTTCCTTTTAATTTTTTTTGTCAGTTTGAACTAGAGGGGCTCTAGCAACAGCATGCAACATTACACACTTCAACACATGATTTTTTTTTTTTTTTCTCCAAAGACAACTGAGTGTTTCTGAAACACTACAATTTTTTTTTTTTTTTTTACACATTCTGCCTCATTGGTTACCAGAAAGCAGTTGGCAGAAACATCAAGAGTCAGGGACACTCAAAGATTCCACAAGAACTGCTTCACCAACAATTTCACCTCAAAAAATTATTGCACCTTATGTTTTTTTGAGGAAGGCCATCAGTTTACTGTGAATAGTTTACGATATATTCAGATAGAAAAAAATTCTTGCCACAATTAGGGGGACAAGTTGAGCAGTTCTGTTTTCAACAAGATGGTGCCACTTGCCATACAGTGAGAGCTGCAATGAATCTCCTTAAAGTCCCAAATTGCTTAATTTAAAAAATGGCGACATCTGAGGGCCCTCAAGATTACCAGAACTGTCAGCTCCGGACTTCATTCTATGGGGTTACCTCAAAGAAAAAGTTTACATCGATAAACCACAGACGTTACAACACCTCAAAAGAAATATTAGATTTGAAATTTCAAGAATAAGCAATAATACTCTACATCAAGTGATGCAGAATGCCCTAAAAAAAGAGCTGAAATCTGTGAGTGGGCTCATGGCTGCTATTTAATAGACATTTTTTAAAAACTAGTGTAAATCTTGGAAGCATTAAAATGTAATAGTCAAAATGTATTTTTTAGTGCTTGTTAGACTCGACAGTCCAATACAATGTGGGAAATTGAAATTGGATCCAGACATTTCTCACAGAGTGGAACACGGCACTTCTCCATGAGATACCCATGAGCGAAACGATGCCAGGAAGGAAGTGTCTCCCAACCTCAGCATCGATGGCAACAAGGAAGCCAGAAACCTAAACTTGGTTTGATACAATGTAATTTGTTACGAGTCATTTCAGACCAACGTTGTTGCCAAGGTGAGTAGAGATTACAGCAAAATAGTCCCACAGTGGAATACCTTTATATGAAACTGGGAGGTCATGTACTGCAGACTGCACAGCAGAGTCTGCTTGCTTATTGCCTTGAACATCAACATGACCAGGGACCCAACAGAAAATTGATTTTGTTTTTGCTAGTAATGCGGCACAACCAAACTTGTATACGAAGAACTAGGGGGGAAGAGGTGAACAAATTGTTTAATAGCTTGCAAAGCACTAAAGGAGTCTGAGACAATTAGAAACACTGAAGTAGGAATAGATGCAATAACAATAATTGCAATGAGAATCCTTTTTTATAGCACATCCCACCCTGCAGTGCTCTAAGATCCTTGTGGGTTTAGTGCTTATTTTGGATTATATGCAATGATTTTCAGACTAATCATTTAAATAATTTACTGAAATTAGGGCAATTTTAGCAATAAAGTGGGCTGTAATAGTGATATAAGGGACACAATAAAAGTTAAAATTATGTAATGTTGAATGAAATAAATATTTTTTACTAATACTGAATGACATATACAGTGGTACCTGCAACGATGGTCCCCAAACTCGCCCATGTAGTTTATTTTTTTAAATGCTTTTGTAAGTGTATTTTTGGGGGTCTAAAAGGAATAGTCTATTTTACATTATTCCTTATGGGGATAAATTTGTTTGGTAATGGCACTTGAACAGCATTCTGGAATGAAAAAATATCGTTAACCGAAGTACCACTGTATGTACATTAATTATATATTTTCTTAATTAGGAATTTTTGTGTGAACCTTTGGATCCCCAACCCATTGGAATCATACATAATGGTTTAGCGCGTACTGTTTAAACTGGGATAGCCCAGGGAGGCTTAGTTTTACAGATGATTTTTGTAACTTTACCCTTTGCCCTTAGACAAGGCATGAGGCCTCAGGTAATCCCAATTTCTGTGTAACAGTCGCTAAGTGAGGAGAGGCTGTATACTTAATCATATACAGTGGACCCCTGGTTATCAGCCGTTCCTGTTATCGGCCAACTCGGTTATAGGCAGGTTTTTTGGCTTCCGGTTATCAGCCGTTATTTTGCTTATCAGCCGTATGGGACACGTCAATCCGCCCGCCGCCAGCCGCTCGTGCCAGTCTGGCTGTCTCTGGGTAAGTGAGAAAGCTTCTGCTCATTCATCCAAACATTTTGCTATAATCCATTGTTTTTGGTGGTTGTTGATTAAGTACAACTGCGAAATAAGTAACCAGGGCCCCAAAGTTTCTAGTAAAATTCCTTGGGTAAAGTGAGAAACACAATAGAATTCAAGACAGGCAGGCATAGAGGCAAGGAGTGTAGCAGGCAGGCATAGAGGCAAGGAGGATAGCAGGCAGGCATAGAGGCAAGGAGTGTAGCAGGCATGCAGGGAGTGTAGCAGGCAAGCAGGAAGGCAGGGAGAGTAGCAGGCATGCAGGGAGTGTAGCAGGAAGGCAGGGAGTGTAGCAGGCATGCAGGGAGGGTAGCAGGCATGCAGGGAGTGTAGCAGGAAGGCATGGGGTAGGAACATGCAGGGAGTGTAGCAGGAAGGCAGGGAGAGTAGCAGGCATGCAGGGAGTGTAGCAGGCATGCAGGGAGTATAGCAGGGAGTGTAGAAGGCATGCAGAGAGTGTTCTAGGGAGGTTCCTTGATGTTAGTGAGAGGTTCCTCATCCGAAGACTTGAACCCATCTAGGGAGGTTCCTTGATGCTAGAGAGAGGTTCCTCATCCGAAGACTTGAACCCATCTAGGGAGGTTCCTCGATGCTAGTTAGAGGTTCCTCATCCGAAGACTTGAACCCATCTAGGGAGGTTCCTCGATGATAGTGAGAGGTTCCTCATCCGAAGACTTGAACCTGTGCTCCAGTTTCTAGAATCGAGCCTGAATGTTGCAGTTTTTTAACTGTATTATTGGTGTGCCTCTGGCAAGACAGTGATGGAGTGAGTGATGATGAAAGTGTTTCTTCTTTTTTGGGTTGCCCTGCCTCGGTGCGAAACTCAAAAAAATTGTACTATGCTATATAACCTTGGTTTTTTTTATCTGTTATAGATTCATGATTGCCATGATTGCCCTGTGGTATACTTTGTCAATATACATTAAATTTATTTAGTCTTTCTACCTGCTCCAGCAACTGTCTTCATGATGTTTGTGCGTTAGTAATTTGCACTACATTAAATATTACACTGTTGAACACAAAAAGTTCAGATTGACTAAAGTTAGTGGCTTTCTGAACCTGTGATCTATTTTATCTACTTTTTTATAAACCGCCATATCCCACCAAGGCAGTGTGAACCAAGAAGCAAAGCAAAATTTTTTTAAATTTAGTAATTTATACAGGAGAAGGGGTTACTAGCCCCTTTTCCCGGCATTTTAGTTGCCTCTTCAGACACGCATGGCATACGAAGAAAGAATGTTGTCCCACTTTCCCATGGAGGTCTGCCTAATTTACTGTGAGCAAATATTACAGGTTAAAAGATGACTATATCAAAGTTTGAGTACCATTATGAAATTTTCAATTTTTCTGAAATACAGTGTACCCTCGGTTTTGAACAGCTCCCAACTCAAACAATCATGTAAGTGCCTTTGTGTTATTATTTTGGGGGTCTGAAACGACTAATCTAATTTACATTCGTCCCATGGGAACAATTATTTCGGTAACGGCACTCGAACAGCCTTCTGGAAAGAATTATCGACGAAAACCGAGGGTCCACTGTATAAGACTTCAAACTGCCTACAACAGCAACACTGCCAACAACCAATCATAACTCCACAAAAACAGCTATTATAAGCTTACCAGTCAGGTTGCAAACAAACACACACCCACTATTGAAACTTAAATCGACTTTGACGTAGGGAAAAAAAAAACTTACTACTGTGCCTTCTGTATGTACAGGATGGTGAATATAACCCCGGCCTGAAGACTTTTCAAGAGCACAACAGACACTACACACAACACAAGTACCTTTGTCATATCCCACATATTGAACTCATCCATAGTAAAAACTCTAGCAAATAAAAGGCCCCAAAAAGTTAAATACTCTAGAGGTTTTAAAGGTTATCTATTTGTCAAATATTTCAAAATATTGTTTAAAAAACCCATGAACGATGCAAGTTTATTAAGTTGGAATATAAATAATATAAATGTCCAGTACAGTGGTACCCGTTACGATGGTCCCCAAACTCACCCTTTTATGTAAGTTTATTTTTTTAAATGCTTTTGTAAGTGTAATTTTGGGGTCTAAAGGACTAGTCTATTTTACAACTTTTCTTAAGGAGATAAATTCGTTTGGTAATGGCACTTGAACAGCATTCTGGAATGAAAAAATATCAAAACCGACCACTGTTATCTATTTGATGTTCCTATTAAGTTAATTGATTTAGTTGGACTTGAGTCCTGGAAATGGAAGTACAATGCCTGCACTTTAAAGGAGGGGTCTGGGATAGTGACAGCTGGGAGAGATTTATTCTCAGCCTGTCGATTGAGCCCTCAAAGACAGTGATTATGTATGAGTGAGGTGAAAGTGTTGAATGATGATGAAAGATTTTCTTTTTGGGATTTTTTTCATTTTGGGTCACCCTGCCTCGGGGGAGACGCCAACTTGTTGAAAAAAAAATAATTTGGGAATATAAATGTCCATTATATCTATATAATGTTCCTATTAAGTTGGAATATAAATGTCCATTATATTTATTTAATGTTCCCATTAAGTTGGAATATAAATGTCCATTACTATATCTATTCAATGTTCGAGCCAGATTACAATCAACATTGATACTCATGCACTTACTTTTTCAACTATATTTCTTCCCCCATAAATTTTTTAGTAACACTAAACAGTGTTGTTTAATGTTTCTGACTTTCATGTTAACATTTATGTTGTAATAGCCTCAGACAATTTAGGTTTATCAAACCTGAATAGTTTAACTTCTAGTTTTTGGCCAAAATGTTTTGCACCCTCTCCTTATCAATGTTTGAAACAACCAGGTAAATCAATCTTTGCAACAAAATTGTATGTTTTTTTAAAAAAAAACGTTCATTTATTGTTTATTATTCTACGCTTGTTATTTTTCAATATTTGCACTCATCTTCGTTTTTTTTATCATGTACAGGGACCCCCGTTTACGTTATGCTCCAAACTCAACAATTATTAAGTGTATTTTTGTAAGTGCTTTTGTAAGTGATTTTTGTTGGTCTAAAAGGACTAATCTAATTTACATTATTCCTTATGGGAACAAACGGCGGTAACAGCACTTGAAACATTATGGAAAGAAATAATGACGTTTGGGGGTCCACTGTATGTTGTTTTATCATCCCACCAATCATCCAGTAACAAATGAAATGTTTTTTTCAGGTACAAGGAAGGACGAGTCATCCTAACGAGCCCTCCCCCCGAATCAGACAGCTTCGAGGAGCAACTGGGGGATGACTAGTGTGTTGGGCCCAGCTGTGGTTTCCTGATGGCACACACCCCACACGGGAATTGTCAAACAAGACCTTGACGGCAAATACACAAGAGTGACGCAAGGATTGGTCTCGGAAATTAAAGGTTGCTCATCTGTTTGTGGTAGCAGGGGCCCAATCATACCTCTTGGCCCCATCTATAGAAGTGTTAACAATAAAGGACAAACCTGACTGAACAAACACACAACCCGCCATGCGCCTAATCTATCTCCTGCTTTGCTAATTTTTACATGGAATATTTGAGACTGTTCTTCTTCCCACTATTGAAGTACGTCCCCACTCGGCTCCACTATGTAGATGACATCTTTGTTTTGGCCCATGGTTTAAACCATTTCTTTTTATGCTCTTAATAATCTTGCCCCCTTTCCCTTAACTTTTTAGAGCTGATTGGGAATTTTAATTTTGCCTTCTTTCCTTGATGTTATGTCCACCGCCCCAGTTACAGGTTTTGCTTTTGGTACCGCAAGTTTTGCACAATGGAATTTTACATTCACTACTTTTCTTATCATGCCTCCTCTGTCAAGAAAAGTGTTCTTATCTCCCCTTTCTTCGGGGTTTCCGATTTTGGATCCTCAGTTCCTTGAAGCAGAAAAATTCCCCTCTTTCATAATTCATTTTCCCGCCTTGGCCCCTTCCCCCTTTCATAGACTGTTTTTGTGCAAAACGGACTTTCTTCCTCCTAAACCCTCTACCCTAGGAACCTCCCTTCCTCCCGCCTTTCCTACATCTCTGGTTCTCTAATCTCAACAACCTCTCCGTTCCTTAGATATCAAATTCCTTCGCCAAAACTAACACTTTCGCACTAATTTTAGTTCATACCTCCCTCCCTCTATAGATTCTCCTGGTGTCTACTTATTTTTGTTCCTCCTGTCCTCTTCAATACTTTGGGAAACCGGCCATCTCTTCTGACAGACTTAGGGAGCACAAAAATAGTGTTAGGTTGCCGACACTAATAATGCTCTTTTCTGTCATGTCAAGATTACAGTCATCCTATTATTGGTCTTTTTTGCTAAAACTGTCTACCTTACGTCCAACTTTCACAGTCCCCCGGGCCTGGTGAATCCTCCTTAACACAATTTTCCTGTATGATTTTCAGCCTGGCTTTGTCTCTGAGATGCTTTCCCCATTACATTTTTAAATGTTCCAAACATGATCCCTTCCCCTATCTTTTCCCCCTTCTCCACTTTCTCCTTTCCCCCCTGGGTTTTCTTTCTTTTCTTTTTCTTTGCCTTGTATTTGTCCTTTTTTATTTCACTTTCATTTTTTCCCCAGTGGGGTTTTTTGTCCTACCCCATGCAGGCCCAGCTTCATTACAGTGCTCCTTTCCCCTAGAATATATGACTGACCCACTACTACTACCTCAAATACTACTACCACTACTACTACTTCCCAGTACTAATACCCATTATTCCCCCTCCACCACTTTCTTGTGCCCTCCCCTGTCTGCCTGCCTATAAAAAACCCCTTCTACCTGCCCCGGTGTTAGGTGACTTCGAAATGGTCCAAGTCGACCAAACGTCAGCCGTAGCCTCCTTTTTATTTTGTGGGTTTGGTGTATAAATAAACTTTTTTTTTGTACATTGTATTTTGAGTTTTTCTAATTATTTTGTGTCATCTTTTCACTTCATTTATAAATACAGTGGTACCCCAATTTACGATGGTCCCCAAACACACCCTTTTATGTAAGTTATTTTTTAAAATGCTTTTGTAAGGAAATTTTTGGGGTCTAAAAGGACTAGTCTATTTTACATCATTTCTTATGGAGATAAATTTGTTTGGTAATGGCACTTGAACAGCATTCTGGAATGAAAAATATCGTAAGTCGGGTACCACTGTATAGTGTTTTTGAAACATTTGTATGCAGCCTAGATCAACAATATTCAAAAGCTGATAAGTCATTCTTGGGTTTTGTCCCCCGCCTCTTTCGGATCTCACTTTTTGTTTCCGGGTAATTTCAGGATGTTGTATTATGCCTTTTCCCCAAGAGGTGAACCTGGGGTTCATTATGGACTTGTTGCCTGGTACATGTTCAGAAATTAACAGCATTTTGTTCAATAATTAACAAGGCACAAATAATTTTCCCCGTGATATTTTAAAATGTAATGGATGTGATTGATGTTGCTGATTTTTTTGCACCCTGAGTACATTATACGTTGTTGTAGACCAGGGATGCACATGGGCTGCCATTTGTATGCGAGCCTAGAGTGGCACAAGTGTCATCACATAGTGACAGTTCTCACCACAGATGCAGTCCCCAATATTTTAAGTACAAAGTTTAGACTAGGAGTGCCTGGTGACGCTGTCTTGTACCTTCCCTTGGCGTATTTCCTATTAGACTCTTTTTCGGTGATTGTTGAAGAAGTTTGTCTCCCTTCCAACACTGACACTACTGTCACTACACTGAACTAATTTAAAGTCTTCATTGCACAAAGATTCTTCAATACATTTTATTCTTTTTAAATGGAAAAAATCAGCAAATCTTTGGTTTTTTAAAAGCTTTAACATTATTGTTTGTTTTTCTATGTAAATTTGAAAAAATTTATATAAAAATTTTATATAAAATATATATTGTATAATGCTATTATTAGATGGGAGAATATTTTTTCCCCGAAGGTTTCTTAAATATAAGGAATAGGTATTGATTCTCAGCATTTTGTAATTCAGACATTTAAGACACCTCTGTGTGTTTGTCAGGGGACAGTACCTGTAAACTAGATAACAAGCCAGGGACTGAAATCTGTTTACGTTATTCTCTGGGACGTGATCCTGAACTTTGACACCCATTGCTCAGTTCTTCCTTAATAAACTGAGCCACACTTCATTTCTCCTTAATACATTAATTTTAAGAATTCAGTGAAGCGCCAGGCTTCAGTCAGTGGTTTGGTAGCCCTGAGGTCGCAAGCTTGTTTACCATCCAGGACCACAAAGTCACTTAACAAAGGTACAAAAAAAGTACATGATGAAACAAATGGCCTCAAACATTTCCTTCCCAAATTGTCGATCAATTATGAATTTCTGTCATTACTGTTTAGTATTTTAGTTGACAACTAGTTTTTTTTTTAATAGAGGTTTTTGTAACAGTAAATGTGGTAGTTATGGGAGGATAAACGTTTGTAATTACATCATCCTTGTTTTATCGGGTGTTTTATTAAGGCAGGGAAAAAACCAGGGCTTTTAAAACGGAAAAATTGCAAATAGTAATTATAAAGGGGGTGTATCTGTTGCCTCTGGCAAAGCAGTGCTGGTGTGAATGATGGTTAAAGAGTCTCTTCTTTTTGGGGCACCCGCCTTGTTGCTTTTTTTTACCAAGTCATCTTACATAAAAAAACATCATTTGTTGTGTTTTGGTGCTGTAAATTAGGGAAGAGTTTAGAGCTTCAGGAAACCAGGGCCCGGGTTGAGTCCTGGAGATGGGAAGTACAGTGCCAGCACTCTGAAGGATGGGTGTTAATGTTGCAGTTTTATAACTGTAGTGAAGTGTACCTCTGGCAAGACAGTGATGGAGTGAATGATGGTGAAAGTTTTTTTTTTTGGCCACCTGCCTTGGGGGAAACTGCCCATTTTTAATAAAAAATTATGGGGGGACCAAACCCATAAGGATTGTACAGCACCTGGGGAAGGGGGGTGGGGTAGAAGTAAAGCAAGATCCAATCCCCAGATCAAGAACCTTTTCTAGCATCAGGGGGAACCTTCCGTATTAAAGTTTTTTTTCCGTTTGGAACTTTTGGCCTTTTTCTTGTGGTTATATAACAATTCTTTTTTCCAGTACAGTGGTACCTCGACTTACGATGCTATCATCTTACGTTATATTCGATAACCCCTATTTATAACGAAGAAATTTGAATCAATTTTTGTTGTTTGATTCGGGGACCCCCCATTTACCGGGGGTGTCCGCTGGCGCCCCCCCTGAGGGGCACTCCAGGGGGCCCCAGTGCTTTGTTTTTACCAACGACCCCCACCCACACCCAAAACCCCTACCAGTATATTGTCATTATTCCACTGTTTTTTTGTTTTTAACTGCTAAATAAGCTACCATGGGTCCAAGGAAAGTCCCCGTGCTAAGCCTTGGGAAAGAATGAGGGAGGAAGCAAGCAGGGAGTGTAGCATTTATGCAGGGGGGGTGGAGGCATGGGGAGTGTAGCAGGCA